>JAUUDW010476343.1:0-10593 GCA_032361385.1 Panulirus guttatus | reverse complement strand
AGCACTAGGATCCCGATTCCTCTATCAAGGAATAAAGTATTGAAACTGAACCGATCGCCGTAAAGATATCCTGTCAATCACGATGGATCATCTCTGTCCACACGATAGAATCCCTCAGTCTCCCCCTCTCTTCCCCAAAGCTCCTCTTCTCTTCCCTTCCCCAACCTGTGTTGATACAGTGTAATCTATATGAGAAAAGTACAAAAAAAGGGAGTTTTTAGATGGTACAGTTTCGGGATCAGCGTGGCATATGCCAAACTGTTCTTGTCCACGTCCGAGGCCATGGGAAAGGGAGGGTGGATTCGCTTTAGGGCCCCACCGTCATTAAACCCTCCGATATGTTTGGGGTGGTTTAAAAGTTCCCAATATGGGATCACCGCCTCGATTATCTCGATCGTAATCCAACGGTTTTTAAAGCGTGTACGACTGTCGTAGATGACGGATGTGGACCAGTGTGGAAGGTGTGTGGAATGGGCTTCGTCCACTCAGGCATACAAACTCTGTATTCCGATCAAATTCTTTAGAAACATACGGTTTATTTTTTCTTCTTAGACGAAGAACACATATGTTTTGACGTTGGGAATCAAGGGCTATGAACCGGACCGGTTCAGTTCTCTGACTTGCCGTCGCACATGTCCATAGGTGACTGGAACCGGCGAACCACCAGTGGCAATATTTGGTTCACAAACGTGAAAGGGCAAATGCATGATTATACGCCCGAAGTCCCACCGTATCATCATGTAATGCTGGATGCTGTGATCTCCCTCCTGTCTGTATCTCCATGCAAATAGCTTTGCATCCTTCCACACCAATAGCTTTACCAGATGTTCCTGTGTATTTTTTCATTCGTCAGGACGCATGTTAAAGACTGCCTGTCCCTGGGGATGCATCACTGTGTATTGTTGACCCCTGTACCAGACGTTGCCTGAGATTAGCTGTCCGGGGATCAGCTGTTTAGGAATCAGCTGTTGCCTGTTTGTCACGTGTTATGTTATTGTGTTTATGGCTAGCGGGGGGTCGTAAGGCTTGGCTATTGATAGATGAGGCTGCCAGCTGGTGATTCTTGTGAGCCTTCTCTCTCTTCCTCTCTCCGTCCCTCCCTTGTTTCCTCTCACATCAGCCGCTCCTCTCCCTCAGCTGACTCTCTCTATCGGTCACAGGACTCCAGTCAGTGGGTCTTTACCCTCCCTCTCTCTTCCTTGAGTATCTTACAACCGCCTCAAGGCGTCCTGACGCCCCAAGACCTATCCTACTAATCACGTACCCTTCACTCATACCATCACTGAAGTGCCTTGTCTGTGTGTAATCAGGTTTCGGAAGACTTTAGAATTGAGCATTGATCATTAATCTTACGTCTAATCCCCCGGGCTCCACATCCTCTTAGGGCTCCTCCGTTCCATTCACAGGACCCCTCCTGGGCCTCCACTCCTGCCATCACAGGACCCACTCCTGGAACCTCATTCCTCCCGTCACAGGAGTCCCTACGAGCCCCCTACTCCTCCCGTCACAGGACCTCCTCCTGGGCTTCATTTCTCCCCTCACCGGACCCATTTTGGACTCCAGTCTTTCCTTCACAAGAACCTCTCCTGGGTTCCACCTTCTCCTGCGTTCTGCTCCTCCCCTCATCAGACCCCTCGCGGACCTCCACTCCTCCCCTCACCAGACCCCCTCCTGGTTTCCACTCCTCCCCTCATCAGACCACTGCTCACCTCCCCTCCCGGCGCCTCCATTAGCTCCCCCCTCCCGGTGCGGGAAGCCCTCCGTACGCCCCGCCCTCCGACACTCTCCCCTCCTCGCCCCAACGGACGCTGACTTCCCATAAGCACTCAATCCTTTTCCGGTAACGGGGCCTCTAATCGAATTGCCTCTTAAACACACATCATCATGACTTATGTACATTTCCTTACGGCACGCGCCCGGCCACGACCGCTGGTCTGTAATGTGAATTATGACACTTTTTCCCCCCGGACAGTTGTGGGAGAATTCTCGCCTCTGAATTGGGACGTAAACAGTCAGGCGACAGCGAGAACAGACACTCGTGATTTATAACCCTTAGTTCACGGCATATCTGCCTGGCCCTCCCCTCTCTGGTGCTGGGTCGGTGGTAGGAAGGGGAGAGAGGAGGGGGAGAAAAGGGAGGAGAAGGAAGGGTGAATGTGGGAGTAGCTAGCAGGGTTAGAGAACAGTCGTATGTCTGAGCAGCACGTCCTGCCAGGGTGAGGCTCCCAGGGTGTGGCTGCCAGGGTGACTCTGCCTGGGTCTGGCTGCCAGGGTGCATCTAGCAGGTTGTGGTTGCCAGGGTGAGACTGTCATGCTCCAGTCGCATGACGGTGGGATGGAGGAAGATAACATGATCAAGATAAATCAAATGATTTGACTCTAAGACGTGAACGAAGGGACTCGAGTGGCGTTTAGCAGCGAGGGTCAGCCTCCTTGGATTCCTCTCGCGGGTCTGTCGATGCCCAGTGACGGGTGAGGTGGGGGCTGTGACGGGCGGAGTGGTACTGTGACGGGTGAGGTGGGATACCGACTAACGAAATGGGACAGTGAAGGAAGGGAGAGATGACGGGTGAAACGGTGTCTGTGGTACTTGATATGAGAAGGAAAATTGTAGTAAAAGATATTTTTAAGACTGTGGTCTACTGTATCTGACGCAGGCAAAATCTATCAGTTTAGGAAAATGACATTACTAAGGTAAAGACTTATTCTATGGATATTCAATTATCTGAAAACATAACTAATTTAGTGAAAGTTGTTCTTGTAAATCTATTTGTAGTTCGAGCGTCACTTAGCTGATGCTCCGTATAAGATTATGATAATAGTTCAAGCGTTCAGAGCCTCTTAACTACGTACTCTTGCCGTTTGGAAGGCTACCACAGGTTCCCTAGCCCCATGGCTACCTAGACTTCTGTTTGAATGCCGCAGGTACCCAGCTCAATGGCTATCTGGACGTCTGGAAGGCTACCACAGGTTCCCCACCCCAGCCCCATGGCTACCTAGCCTGGACTTCCAGAGGACTGCCACAGATCTCCAGCAAGGAGGACGTTCTTCCTCCACCAGACGCCTGAGTTTACTTCCCCCTCGGCGACTCAAGGGCCTCCCAGGAACACCTCTCGAGTACCGGGCCGTAAGTGGCGCCCCGACGTATCTAGCAACAACAAACTGGGAAGGAGGGTGCTGCCCGAAACTGCCTTGGGCATCTCGACCAACACGCCCATAAACTATACTCAAGTTCCTCGTCTGAAATTCTACCAGGGGCTGCACCAACGCACGAGGTGGGGACACTCGAGTTGTGCGCCGGAGTTCGAGGTCATCTGATCTCAGACAGCTTGAAGAAGAAAGAGGAAGGAGAAGAAAAAGAAGAAGAAGAAAGAGAAGGAGAAGAAGAAGAAGAAGCAAAAAAAAAAGCACTAAATGGAACCAGTAAACTGAGAACGTTATATTTCCAAATGATTAATTCAGCACATCATCATTAATCTTTGGATTACGTTATTATGATAATCTCGCTGCTATCTTCGGTCGATTGATCTACACACTGAAGCACTGAAAATGCATCGTGTAAAGATTCTTGACGGAGGCAGAGGTATTCCGTCCTATCCTCTGCAGGAGACCAGGTGCAGAGGACGTCGAGAATCATCCATTAGTCGGTTAATCATTCGCTTACTTGCCTGGTACAGTGTGATCAATGCCAACGTCAAAGTGCTCGAGAGAGATTGAGCAACGTCGACTTGCATCTGTGATGGAGCTTTTATGTATGTTGCCTTTCGTCTACTCCTGCTTCTTGTTAATCTCTTTACTGCATCAGTTTTAGCCTCAGCTTCGTGTTAATCCCCTCACTCTTAAACGAGTCAGGAGAGAACTCGTCCTGACTCTCCAGTTATCTACATTTTGCACCAGAAATGAAAAAAACATGGGTTCTTCACTGCTCTGTATGAGCTCTGACCCCTTCCGAGCCTTCGTATGGAAGACATCTTCATCCTCCACACTTGAAAAGACCTTCTCCTCTCTGTCTGGTCGGCTCGCATACCTGTAATTACGTAACAGAATATTCAATCACTGGTTGCAAAGGCGTCGACGCGCGCACCACTCCCTCTTACAACCTCCCCTAACCGGACGGGTTGTGGTCTTTACACTACTAATTATCTTCGAATTCCTCGGGATATTCTGATGTTAATGTGACACGGTCGATGACTATCTCTCACTCCTTCGTCGACCGAGGAATGAGATCGATAACGTCAGACGGCATTAGCGCTGGTGAATGAGAACGAACGCATCCGGCAACGCGGCTTCGACGCTAATGTGTGTGTGTGTGTGTTTGTGTCCGTTTAGAACAGGAATCCCTTCGCTGGCGTTGGCGACTGGTTACACCTCGGTGGCACGAAGCTGAAGTGGTGATGTTACTGTCCTCGCGTTACTGGGACGAGTTGTTCGACGGGGCGTCGTTATTTCTGGTAACGCCTTCGTGAAACCAGTCAGACCCTCTCGCGTTGATGAATGTTACGCTGGTAGAACTCTTGGGTCAGATGTGACTGCGTTGATGTCCCTGTCATACGAATTCTATCTCGTCCTATTGGCTGAGAGAGAGAGACAAGATCATCACCCATCAATAGGACCAAGAAACAGACCCCCACAACAATCTCTCATCATCGGATTCATCTCATTTATCTCTCATCCCATTAAGGAGACAGAGAGACTGCTCCATCGCCGTCCTGTTGATCCATTAGTGTACACCTTTTCCCTCCTCGCCAACTGGAGGCAAACCAAAAGTAGCTCACGACACACTTGCCTTCCCCTGTTCAAGAAACCAGCAGCGTGAACTCAGGGCTCTCACTCAAGAGGAGCGTTGCACCGACCCAAGCTCTTGTTTAACAAGACGTCGTCTCTCTCATTTATGGATCCTGTGTGACTGGGTTCTCACAGACTCATCGTCATGAGGTGTGCGATGAGAGTCTCAGACGTTCGTGAAAAATGGATCGTGAAGGGGGGGACTATGAGGCGTCTGAGTATACAACTGTCGCTATCGTAGGGAGGCGGTAGGAGCGAGGAGGCGAGCGTGTGGAGGGAGGTGTATGGGATCCCTTATATCACGCGCTTCTGACAGGATTTTAATGACTGTTTTCATACCCAGCAAATATATATATAGGAGCAGCGTATAGTTCCTCATTATGGTTTAATGATATGCACATACCGATTCCCGTACTCCGTGGAGGGCGTGAGAGACCCGGTTTAAGTTGTTTACACGTATTTGTTTAATGGAACAACGTAGGTATATTTTTGGAGGGGAGAGTGATCCAGCCTTTTGCCGCTTGCAAGTGTCATTCTACCATCTTTATCTGGCAGGTTGACCCCCTCCTCCTGATGTGGTGGAGAGGTGCTCATCCTGGAAATCAAATAACTGCCCGAAATACTAGGTTCTTTACGATGTTTTTCGTCCGGGTATTCCCGAGGTGTCCCGTCGCAAGCCATTAAGGTAATGGTTAGTTTAGTCTCAGAGGTGTAAGGTCTAAGGTCTTCCAGAGCCCTCTATACGGTGGTGGTTGGTACCCAGGGGCTGGAGGCAGTCGTTAGCCATGAAATATGTTAAGTGTCAGAAGACATTAGTGAGTTCTGACACCTCCGACACCCGCTGGCTACGGCAGAGAGACATTAAGTGTGTGTGTGTGTGTGTGTGTGTGTGTGTGTGTGTAGTCACTTACGAATCCTAAATTCAGACGGTGTTGGACAGTTCCTGCTTGTGGTCACCTAGCAAGCGAGAAGTCTCCTCCGGTAGCTCTGTCATCGTCGTCACTGGACGGAAAGGAGTACAGTCTTGCTGGGAAACCTCTCGCTCCAGCTCTCACTCCACACCCACGTATCACACGCCTCAGATACCACGCTCGGTTACCATACACTCCTGACGAAGGTGGTCGTACGTGGCCGGGTCTACGTAACGCCGTGGTGCTATTTACAACAGGGAGCAACCGAGGCGAGGTGGTGGGATCAGGTGTTGACAAGGCGCCTCAGGGGGTCACACGCTCATAGACGAGGCTCTGCTGGGAGCACCGTAGGGGTGAGAGGCAGTTTGTGAGTGAGTGAAGGACAGGTTGTGGGCGAGGGCCAGGTTGTGGGCGAGGGCCAGGTTGTGGGTGAGGGACAGGTTGTGAGTGAGAGACAGGTTGTGGGTGAGGATCAAGTTGTGGGTGAGAAGCAGGTTATATAAAGCTGTTATACCACGGGCGGCGGCGGCGACGGCAGAACAGCCAACAGAATACAGAGTATTTATGCTTGACATCTGAGTTTGGTTTATGGTGATTGCCTCCACGAGGGTGAAGATTTAGAAGCTGTGGAGGGAGGTCGTTCCTATGGGGGGTCCATGAAGACTAGTCCTCGTGGGAGCTATGAAGACAGGGCCCCATGGAAAGCTGTGAAGACAGGTCCCCATGGAAGCTATGAAGACAAAGCCCTTTGGAAGCTATGAAGACAGGGCCCCATGGAAAGCTAAGACAGGTTCCCATGGAAGCTATGAAGACAGAGCCCCTTGGAAGCTATGAAGACAGGGTCCCATGGAAAGCTATGGTCGTATAGTGTTCTGACGAACGTGGTGAACATTTGCTGAACTGAGGAGTATTTGAGTAGTTTAAGGCTGGTGTAGAGGATAAGTATCGAAGTCTTAGCGAAGAAATAGGGAGCAGCAGCAGCAGCGGCCGCGTCAGGAGCCTCAGCGCCCCTGCAGCACTGCTCCCATAGGACACCCGCCAACCTCAACACGTACCTGGTCGCCGCATCGTGCAATCAGCTGATCCATCACAAGTGTAAACAAGACACATCAACGTCACGTTACCTCACGCCACAGCTCCACCATCTGGACGCCCCCGGAGCTGGCTGCCGCTGGAGATAAGACATCCACCGTGAGAAGACGTCAGAAAGTTTCCGTAAGTCTCGCGTGGACCGTCTGTCGCTAAGATGGCATAACGAAGTGAGGAAATCAGTGAGTGACGTCATTACGAAGAGAGTTTTAAAGCTCAGATTGCTGATCTGGATGTGTACCCGGAAATGCGTTTGAGGATTTTACTGAAGGCTTAGAATTATTGTACCAAGCTGCTTCAAGACACTAGCTATATATGATGAGCCGCTCTTCGGTGAAGGCAGGATGTGTCAGGCGTTGGCTCTTCCCTTCCTCACTGACGTTAAAATGAACTTAACTTTTTCCTGCTGCGCACGGGGACCCAGACTACATTGCATCACATTAACAACTGTTATGAAGCATATATGAACGTTAATTGTCGAAGTACTGGTGGCCTTATGTCCCATCTTCCTCACTCACTTTATTCTCACCCGACGTCATCAAGTTTGATTGGGTAATTACGTCGTTGGTGATATTCTGGAACTATACAGCTCTGCAAACTGCGAATGTGTTGGGCTGGGTGAGGATAGAGTTGTCAAGACGGTAATACAATCGTAAATCCGGCTTTCGCGGGTGAACCTAGTGCCATTTCAGGTCCTCCAGTTGCTGGTATTCACACATGCTAAAGTCACGAGAAACGTTTGTTGCTGGTGAAACACTGTGAAGCAAGATCTTTGTCGCTACATCGATCTAACTGTCGATGAGTTTAGTGCAGCACCGTACAAAAGAGTGTTTAGTTTTAACACTGAAGAAAGAAAGAAAGAAAGAAGAAGAAGAAGAAGAAGAAGAAGAAGAAAGAGATGATGATAATGACGATGAGGAAGAGGAAATTCTTGAGCTTCTGTAATTCTTTTTTATTTATTTACGGATAATTTTCATATACGGTCGATTACGTTTACGTCTCTTCATTCACTGGAGACCATGTTACCTGTGAACCAATGGGACAAGTGTATTTACCTGTGCTGATAAGATGTTCGCGTCCGTCGCTGGACAATGATCAGTAATGCCTCCTGTGTTCCCCCTCCTCACTGTTCTTTCTCCGTCTTCACTTCTCCCGTTCACCTGTTCACCTGTTCACCTCATCCTTCATATACCTTCCTTGTACTGAGGATACGTAGCCCACAATCCCTATTCATCATCCCCCTTCCACCTCCCTCACAGCAAGAGTCGGTATTCCTCCCTCCCCCTCCTCAACATGGGATTATGCTAATCCTGTTTGCATATTCATGGCGCGTTATCACAGTGTTTCTGCCCACTGCTAATGATAACGAGCTTAGGGAACGCATGCGACTCGTCTCCTGTGTGTGGAGGTTCAACAGATGCGTGTCCTCCTGGTAAAGGCACAGTAGGGCGTAGTGAGGAACAGGACGCCTCCTACCGCAGGTCTGCGTTACCGTCTTGTAACTCCATTGGCCACTGTTGCTGGCAACGTCTTGTTGATTTGTATCTCAAAACGACCGTATCTCTCAGCGCCATATTTTGTCCTGCTTTACATCTTCTACCCTTGACCGTGCTTATCAGAGCCATCTGTTGTCGTACTCTGCATCTTCCCTAACCGTTCCTGATCAGAGCCATCTATTGTCTTGCTGTGCATCTTCTCTGACCGTACTTATCAGAGCCATCTATTGTCCTGTTCTGCATCATCTCTAACCATCCTGATCAGAGCCATCTATTGTCCCTTTTCTGCATCATCTCCAACCATTCTGATCAGAGCCATCTATGTCTTACTGTGCATCTTCCCTGACCTTTCTCATAAGTATGGTCGATCTGCAGACTTCCCAAAACTTACCCATCCCTGTCTAGCCAGGCTCCTTCACCTTCGCTACCAAATTACACCAAGTCAACGCAAATATGGAGGACTGTGTATTATCCTCGGTGAACACAAAACCATGGGTCGTCTGACCCCACCAAAAAAAAAAAGATACTCCCGATGTTGCGATTATACGATTTTACACCTCAATCCTACAACTTAGGACCTACTTTGCATATTCACGAGGTTGTAATGAATGGACTGAGAGAAACGGACGAGCACGTAGGATCTCCATATTCATGGGTCTGTTTGTAGAGGCCTGAAGTGTAAAAGGTCTTTTACTCTCTATTCACGAATATTGTTAGATTATTGCGATACGGAGGTCGGAGTTTTCTTATTAGTACACAAAGAACCGGGAGGGCTATCGTGCCTACGATCTGGCAGCGGCAAAATATTTATACTTTTAGACTCAGTCGACTTTTGCCTTGGCCTATATGCTTCCAAGGATGGACACCAGGGGAGGATCCAGTCAGCTCGGAAGACCCTAGGTTACCATCTGACCTTCAGCGACCCCGTCGCAGTCAGCCAGGGTCTTCAGGATGAGACCAGTGGGCACTGGTTTGACGATGCCCGGATTGTGGTCTTTGAAGCGCTTGTGGAAATTTGCGTTTTGTCGCATTCTTTGAACATGTTTTCCTGATAAATAAAGATTCATTTCTCCGTTTTTGACCAGGCATTGTACTGCCGAGGGAGAGTACGGAGCGAACCACTGCCAACCCTGCTTGGGGCTTTGCCTTACAGTATTCACAGTTGGATTATACATTAATAATGTATATCTGCCTGGAGTCATGTGTATAGTCTGGCTACCCATTTTCCCTGAAGCCTTATGGTGTGGCTGAGGGGTAACCCACCTGCTTGGAGCCGTGGGGTGTGACCACCCCACTGTGGGGCGCGGCTGAGGCTACATCATCTACAGTGGGCTTGGGGGAGCCAGTGCATCAGATTAGTACGAAGACCAGAAACTAGTTTTCTTTCCAGTTTTAGACTTGAGTTAAAGACTCTCTCTCTCTCTCTCTCTCTCTCTCTCTCTCTCTCTCTCTCTCTCTCTCTCTCTCTCTCTCAACCTGCAGTGACGAGCATAGTTCAGTGAGTCACTGATATCGTTACGTAAAAGTGAAAAAAAAACTGTATGTCCTTCACACAGAGTTTTGATCCCCTCCTTCGTGGCCTTCCTCAGGAGGACGTCAGGATGCTGAAGTGGACCTTGAGGAACCCCAGCGACGCCCCGACTCCTCCGCCTCCACCGGAAGCCAGGTACCAGGTTCGGAACGCCGAAGTCAAGTTCAACCTCAAGGATTCAAACAAGTGCTGGCTCGCGACGCAGGTGACGAACCGTAGCCATTGTAACCATTTAATATTTATCAAACTAACTTGACTTTGTTACTAACTCTACCATTTAGAATTAACTCTATTTTTCCCTACAATGTATGGCTTCTGATCTACCAGACTCTTTTTGTTCTGTCCCTTGATCAAGCTTGAAATAAACAGGTCATTGAAACTTCATCTGTTTTCAGTATTTATTCTTCCGTTCGGGGTGATATACAACTCGGATCAGCAAATTGCAACGTGGAAAATATCCATAAGCTTTTTCCTTAAGAAGGATATCTGCTAATTAGTTAAAACAACCGCCAAATGTTGAAAGTTTATGTCCTCGCCATCCCCCAACAGGTTAAAGTTGCCCAGGTAAGGTCTACCTCAAAAATAGTGGAAACGTCCATAGAAAACGGAGAGAACATAGGAGAGGAGAGTGGGAAGTTCGACCAGGGGAAGGAGAACGATTCTATTTTCAAACGCTGGATGTTTACGTCGCACCCACACGTCGAGGAGGACAAGAAGAGGAAAAGGCACCACAAACACACGAAGTAAATTTTTTGTTGAGGTTTCTCTTTCTCTCAAATGA
>JAUUDW010476232.1:0-11915 GCA_032361385.1 Panulirus guttatus | reverse complement strand
GTTTTCTCTCACAGCCATTACTTCCTACCTTAGCGTCGTCTGGAAACATTGATGTATGCCACTACATATATCAAAGACAGAAGTAGAGCCAGGATTGATTCCTTAAACCAAGGAAGTATAACGCCATCTGTATCATGTGACTTACATTTTGCTAATAATCTCTGATTGGGGTCTTTATCGAATGAATATGAAAATCAAATATTTCACCGATTTTGCGTACATCATACATGTTAACTGTAGGATAAAAAGATCAAGTACATTAACCAAGGCTTGAACTACTAATTCAAAACCAATTCTGAGAATCGTTAATTAAATGAAGATTCTCTAAATGATTTATGATTTTGTAACACTGATGGTTTGAGGAGCATAAAGAGAAAATGTTCTAACTAAAAGAGTTTATCATGTATACAGTAGAACAAAAATGTACCGTCAAATATAACAAGAAGAACGGGAAACAACATTAAATCAGGGTTGGAGAAACTGAAGGTGGAAGACGTAGAACAAGAGAAGCCATAGCAGGCAGGGTAATGACAACGTCAGTTGGATATAGGGAAACTGAGGATGGAAACTGGAACAAGAGAAATAACGCCAAATGCAACATGAAAAATCGGAGCAACATCAGATTTAGATGGAATTTCTGAAGACAGGGACAAACCCTACAGCTAAAGATTGATCAGGCTCAAGCAACCAAGAGAGTATAACAAGGAAGGGAGAATTCCGATGGTATGACCTTTTCAGAGCCAAGTGACCACTTCCTCCGTTCTTTGACAACAAGGACGACATAGGTACCCGCTTGTTTCGCCACAAGTTGTTTGTCAAGACTTCCATCAAGACGTGGGGCAGCTGGCTTATCATTCAGGTTCCCACTTGAAAGGAGTGGCCCTGAAGGGGTATTATCGACTCTACGAAGAGGAAGCGATGGATAACAAAAAGTTAAAGAAAGCTTTGCTGGAAATATATATGACTGTAAAGAGAAAGGCTTCAGGAGTATATTTCTGTAGGTTAGACAGCAGCGTGGTGAGCGAATATCACAGCTTAAGAAATGTGTCAAACTGTTAGACAGAACTTTAAGGTTGCTACGACGTAGATAATGGGGCAGTTCAATTCTTTCTAGCAAGACAATCTTCACAAGGTCATGGGAATCATTTCCTGAGGTATTTGAATGAGTGACTTCCACTAAGACTGGTACAGGGGGTGAAGAGATGTGTGAAGGCTCGCAGCGGACTGTACTTAAACCCAAGACAGTTCGAGGAAGTTCACCGTCACGATAAGTACTTGGGTGAAGAACAGTGAGTGGACAGGATGTATGGGGTGTAGACACATCCAGTAGGTGTGGACAGGTCATCTTTAGTGTAGACAACCGAACCTCGCTTGAAGGTCGAGATAAGTAAAGTTGATGGTGAGGAATTCATATATTTTAAGTAAGCTAAGGGGGAAAAAAGCCATCAACTGCTATTTCCAGACTAAGGTGCACAAGAAATTTCCAAAGACTTCCGCACCTCAGGAGCTCTCTTGCAGGAGTAACTGTGGAAGACTCAATCCCGTGAACAGCAGTCCCCAGCTTCAGGAAGGTATACGATTATGTGACTGAACTAAAGGAGTCGTCAGAAATTTAAGGCAGATCTGCAAATGTTATGATGACCAGAGTAGCTGCCAGAACCAATCCTTTCCAGCAAAATATGACGTTAAAGATAACTTGAGTTTGAACGTCATAGGCCCAAACCTATAGTGAAATTCGTACGCGCTGGTTGGAACTCGCTGAGGAAGATAAACAAATCTCCAGAGACAGTAGGGGAGAGCTTTGGTTGAGGAAAGACTCCTTCTCCGAATTAGTAGCCAACCGAACCGTGAGTACAAATACTTGATATTACCCCACACTTAAGAAAGGTCGTAATGGTGAATGTGGTAATGAAGCGAGAACAAAGAAAACCAATGAAAGTGCTTTTCGAAGGCATGTGGGTGTAGGAATGCCATAATGTAAGGTGCAACAGGATTTCGTATTTGCGTGGATACTCGGTTATGTCACAAAATAGTACCACTTACATATTACCTAGGAGGGAATTGTGCTCAAAGGGCAGGTTGGTAGCATAACCTCTGAGGGATACCACTGACAGACACGTCCTTCAAAAGGGTTGTGGTATATAAGTGAAGTGAGAGTAGTAGGTATATTCTTACTGTAGGCTATTATGTTACCTGGCATCAGGAGCATGGCATTAGTGTCTACGGAAACATAACGCTTTGTTGAGACTGTTAGAAATGCTTCTGAGAGTTAGAGTATCCATAGACGTTATTACAGCTTCGGGGTCTTGATATACGTCCACAATGATAAGGGAGGACAATAAAAAAGCGCTTGCCTACGATGCCGTACTGCGCTACGCTAAATGTTCCCGCTGAGTAGACCAACGGCACACTGACGATGACATTCAAGATGTGTGAAGAACAGCCCAAGGCCTGGGATCGGCAACTGCCCGCACTTCTCTTCCCTATTTGAGAAAAATCTTCAGTAAGTATAGAACTTCCTACACTGGAATAGGTGTAATGACGTTCCATTAGAACTCTGAGTACAGGGAGAGCTCTGGGTTAAGGGGCAACAGATTGAACTGAAGACGAACCAGCCAATCTCTGTTCGTTCTCCAGAATATGTAAAGGTAAATAAGCTCCAAGTATGCGACGTAGAGCAAGAGGAAGACTGAACGGCAAAATCAGCTGGATAAATACACAAAAAAGTTGTTGCTGAAGAAAT
This sequence comes from Panulirus guttatus, assembly GCA_032361385.1. Lineage (NCBI taxonomy): Eukaryota > Metazoa > Arthropoda > Malacostraca > Decapoda > Palinuridae > Panulirus > Panulirus guttatus. The sequence goes on along the minus strand of JAUUDW010476232.1, from coordinate 9,172 downwards.
TGAAGATGGAAGCTCTCTGACACGAGAAGCGACATCAAATAGAACATGATGACTGGAAATGACACCGTAAGACTAAGCATGAAGAAAAAAATGAAGATAAAAGGTGTAGAACAAAGGCAGCAACGTCTGACGAAGGAGAGACAAATTCTGTTAGAGCTGAAGAAATTGAATTTGGTAGCGGAGGAATGTCAGACGCAACGCTAGCGACAACATAAAGAACGGGAAGGACAGCATCAGTTTGAGCTGGATATGAGGGAGGAACAACAGGCAACTGCACACCCTATGACTGCTCGGGCTCAAAGGACCAGGAGTGAAAAACAAGGTCGAGAAAAACATTATATGACCTTTGTTAGTCTCAAGGAACCGTCTCCTCCCTCCGACGAAAACAAAGACATCTTCCTTACCTACTGGTATTGCTTCAAGATGTTTGTCCAGTTGTCCAGATCGCCACCATGTTGGCTGTGGAATATTTGGCCTCTCAGACTTAGGTCCCAATTAAAATGAGTGACCCTGGAGGTGCAGTCTCGACTCTCTGAAAAAGAAGCATTGGAATGCAAAAAAGATGATGAGTTATTTATTAGAAAGATCCGATTGCGCTGAGGACGGCTTCAGGTACCATGGAGATCAAGGATTTCCTTTAGTTGCCAGCTTAAGATTTGTTAAGCTATTTTGCGTTCTGATAAGATCTATTATAATATAGTTACCTTGTGGCTGGCAGAACGCTCTTTATGGGTATGCGAAGTTCCCTTCAGATTTGTGTGAAGGAGAGACGACCTCTGACAGTGGAACAGATGGCGGAGATGGAGAAGAGCTATGTGAATACTCACTCTGAGTGAACAATACTTCAACGCAGGACAGCCCGTCGACCTATTTCGTCACGACATGGATTTCTGTGAAAATGGAACAATAAACCGAGAGTAGAAGTAGTTGGATAAACATAAGCTGATGTTAAAGGATTATGTTTTTCAAATGTGACAAATTAGTACCGAAAATCAATCACTCTCCCTCCCAATCTGTGACTGAAAACCATGCAATCTTATACGTGTCAGGAGGTTCCAGACAGGAGTGACAGGGAACGAGTCTTCCCCATGAGCGGCAGTGTCCAGCAACAACAGCGTACGGGACGTGTTCATGTCAGTATCGTGAAGTGTAGACACCAGGTAGAGGTGAATAAACCAAAGGAGTCATCCGAGTCGCAGGTAGTGTAATAAATGCAATGGCGACCACACCAACTTCCAAGACTATATCTCAAAAAAGAAAAAAATGAAAAGCACTTGGACGTCACGGATTACTTGAGTCTGAAAGCTAAGGACATGAAAGAGACCCAGATTCACGATGAAAATCATGATTAAACGCTGGCTGGACTGACTCGGAAGTGGAAATAGTCTCCAGAGAAGTAAGGGAAAAGTTAACTTGGGAGAGGGCACTTATGTCAAATTAGTGGCGACCAGAACCGTAAGAGCAGACAACAGGTATTATGTAGGTCAGTGGTTCTCAAACAGTGGGTCGCGACCACCAGGGAGGTCGCAAGCCTTTCTTTTTTTTCTTTATGTTTCAGGCTCCAGTCACGGACAAAAGTCCACATCAAGGCCGGGCCCTAATTAGAAAATAGAGAAAATTAAGAAACGGAAGAAAAGACGGAAAGTATTTGCGAATTTTTGAGAAAGTGATAAACCTGTCTTTTGAAATGAGCCAGGTCATAGTTATTGGGAAAGACATGAGAAGGTAGAGAGTTCTAAAGCTTTGACGTGTAGGGAAAGAAGCAGTTATCAAAACGGCACACCCTTGAGTTCCCGATGGCCACACAATAATCATATGACGCAACAGCTTGCCGAGTATTCCGTGGTCTAGCTAGTGGTGGGGGCACACAAGCAGCTAGTTCTCGGGAGCAAAAGCTGTCTATGATGACTTATCTTTTTTGCTCTAGAGAAAACAAAAAGAACTTTTATGTAAAGAGAAAAGAAAAATGGCTCAGACTTCCAAGTTTTTCCTTTACCTCCGTAGTATTTATTGGTGGATACAAAATAATCCCCATTCCTGTGTCTTTTTGTATGTGTGGGATAAGAGGGTGTCATTGGGCACATCCGACTGAGAAACACTGGCTCAGATACTTAAGATTGGTGGGAATGATGAAAGGCCGCACAGGTGCTCTTGAGGGGAGAGATGGGCGCTGGAAAGACTGAATAAGATGCAACAGGATTTCGTATGATGATATATGGTAACCTGGCGATATCTGCCAGACGACAGTACTCCAGGGAGAGATTGGTGGAGTCCCGTTACGAGAGATGCCACTCATTCATACACCATTTGAAGGGGGTTGAATAGCTCCGACAGTGACAGTCGATCTTTGAAGTGCTAGAAAAAGTGGGTATGTTCTCACTCTATTTCATTATGATGTTTATTGTTCGGGAGTTATTACAGTACCTTCTATCCCAAGGATACGGCTAATCAATGGAGATCTATATTTACGTTTACGATAATGGAAGAAGTTAGATTTTTCGCGGTCAGCTATCTGCCAATGAATCCATATCATGTCATGGGAAGTGGTTTCATGGAAACAAACGTAACTCTACAGAGGATACTTAAGGTGATGTGTGTGTGGAGAAGCCCAAGAAATGATATAGGTAACTGCCAGCTCCGTACCACATCCGTCGTGACTCCTCATCTAAGTAGGGATTTCCTCGCTATGGTTCGTTAAGAGACACTCAATTATGCTAAAGATGCTGCGGTACAGGACGCAAAATAGCTTCAGGATGACGTAGTCATATGTGTTTGACGTCAAGGAAAATTTGAAGGGATTAAAGTATGATAAACAGAGTACAGACATGGATTATGTGTGGGTGATGAAGTTAGCTTACTTGTTTCCTGCGGTTCGATATAAACTGTCATTGAAGTGGAAAATATGCTGTTTATTGCTGGAAAAATATCTGAATGGTCAGTAATCTATAAGAAAGACAAAATTGCGATGTCATTACACTTGCTCATGATGCGCCGAGTTGTCGTCATCTTTCTTTCCTCAAAACATACTGGACATGGATTCGACCAGCGCCAATAACGTGTTCTGCTCCTCTACATGTTATCAAGATAGTAGTTAAGTAACAGAACAAGTCAAAAAGACATTACAAGGGCATTTTAACATTAAACTTCGTTGAAACATTATTATCACCATTACAAAGAGAATTGAACCACATCATACGTGTGCTGAAAAGGAGAAATCATGAAAGACGTATCAGATGGGCTATATTTGGATCATCCCTGATGAGCTTCATCACGAGCGAGAACGGGATAATGAATCTTTTCCCGAGCCTCATCTGATATTCATCACCTGCTGACAGAAGTAAGAGACGAGCCGAGGTAAACAACACGCGTGCGGAAGGACAAAGTCACCCCGTCCGTCTGGGGTGATGGAGAGCAGGGATTACTTAAGATAACCCGGCAGGAACTGGTGGCCCCGGCCCAGGTTAGTTGGAGAGGGTGATTAATTGTGCTCCGGATCAGAGATGGTGGGAGGAGGGGGTATGTTGATGTGTGATCTGGGATGATGGAAGAGAGAGGGAAGCTGGTGTGACCTGGGATGTTGACATCTAACCTAAGGTGATGGGAGGTAGATGCATGTTGAAGTGTGACCAGGAAAGGTGGGAGGTAGATGTGAGTTGAGGTATGACCTGGAAAGATTGGAGGCACAATTATGTTAAGGTGTGATCTGGAATCATCGAAGGCAAGGGTAACTTGAGGTGAGACATGCGATGGTGAGAAGCAGAATTAATTTGAGGTACGACCTGGGACGATGGGAGGCAAAGGTGTGGTGAGGTGTGACCTGGGATGATGGGAGGCTAAAGTTAACTTTCGCTTGCCTCAGAATTGTAGGAGACAGAAGTAAGCTGTTACCTTACTAATAATGGTGGGAGGCGGAAGTATATTATATCGTAAATGAATGTGATGTAAAATATAGACTGTGGTCTGATGAAGGGTATATACGGGCCTCCAGCTTGGTCAGAATGATGATATATGCACTGGAATGATGGAGATCCGTTATGGGATTTAGTCAAGAAGAACATGATGACATCAGGAAGGATAGAATCAAGAAGAGACTATATGTATGAGGGACATAAATAACGGAGTCACACAGGACAATAAAGGTAGTAATGTACCCTCAAGGAGGCAAAGGACACACTAAAAGTCATATTTAGAATGGGGGGAGAAAAGTAGAAAATCGTAGGCAGGAACCTGGCAGACAGTGAACCGTTTTCTACAAAAATGAAACAAAGAAACAAATGGAATGATTTAGAAAGTTCAGGAAGCAATGAACAGGGGGCACTTACCTCCACTAGCACTAGTGGTACCAGAGGAATCACAGATGTGACCTCTCTGCTACGGATTTCATATTCAAAGACTGATGCTGTCCACCAAATTTCACGGATCTTGAATTCAAAATATGAGACTTGGCTGAGCAAGGTGCCATAAGGATAAATGAGACTAAAGATAGCAAACATCTCACCTACCAAGGTTTTTCCACATGACTGTATAATGAAGGGGGGTTAGAAAAGAATTAGCTCTGCTGATATGGAAAATCACAAAATTCTTAAAGATAATGAGCTTCAGTTCAAATGTCAGTCATTACATACAAAAAAATCTTGCTTGAAAAAATCTGCTGAATAACCCTTGCTATATATAATCTTCCTGAAGATAAAGTGATCAAGAACAAAGATTTGAAGAAAATGAAGGAATTATCTTGAAGATGCAAGAAGCTGCAAAGTTGTGATATGATTCCTACTCTAGGGACCCTACCTTAAGTAAATAGACTGGAATAACTAAGATACTCATAGTCTAAAGCGTAAAATGAAATCTGCTTTACTAAGATTTATCAAAAGCTATGAGGGATGTATTAACATTTCATGAAAATGAAGACACTGCTAATGGATCTCAACTTGGAGAGTGATTACTTGAGACTCGATAGATCTAACGTAGTACTCTAAGTAAGGTGTTTAAAAACAAAACAGTGACCGGAAAATAAGAACAGTAAGATGACAAACTTAGAGGACCAAAAAATATGGGCATAGAGGAGTGGATACTAGGAGAAGAATATATATAGAGAGGAGATCAGAGAGATGAATAAGAGAATTAATTCGGGAAGCTGTATAAGAAACTCAAAAGAAACGGAACACCGAAACTCTTTGGAAGAGATATATAAGGTACAGACGTCAGACTTCATTTGAAAGACATAAGAGAGCCGGAAATTATTAGGCAGGACAACAAGGTGTGAAGAATTTAGGTACCAAAGAAACGCAACTGATAACCATTCCATAATTCTACTTGGGACGTACGTATTAACAGCAAAGTACTAAGGGTGAAGTCCTTGCAAGAAAAATTATAAACACACATGAGAATTACGTGACGAGGAAACACGAGGTTCCAAAGTATATTTATTGTAAAGACTACTGGTAGGAGCCAGTGATGCAAAAAGATAAAGAAAAAAACACTGAAATAAAGCAACTGGAAGAGACGAGGTCCATCAAGAAGTTGCACACACATAAAACTCATGGTACCGATGGAATCTCGGAATATGTTTTCAGAACAGTTTGGAAACTCTTGAAAAAAGCCCTGATGATATTCTATAATATTTCTGGTCATGACAAACTTCCACGAGAATGGGAGAAAATCCCAGTAATTGTGACATACGGCAGAGGCAAAAGAGAAGCCCTGAACTGCACACACACCAAGATAATTATCAGGCCTGACCTGCATGATACTTGAGAAGGTAATCAGTACGCAAACAGAGGATTCCTTGACTGGTATAGGTTACATTAGAAGAAGAGAGCACGGACTTCAGATATCTTCTGTAACATATCTGATGGATTTGTTTAATAGTTATCAATTTCTTTTCTTTTTTTTTCAAGAAAACGGTGGATAAGTTGATTTTGTATTTGTAACTGCGAGAGTGTCTTTGTTATTGTCCTTCACAGAAGACTGGTGATAAAGCTAAACCAGCAGACTGATGCCAAAGTAGGGCTACATAGTTGGGCTGACGGTTATCTAGCTGGAAAAAAAAAGTCAGTGGAGCCCCTACAAGTTTAGAGAAGGTGACAAGTTGCGGCCGCTGCTATTCACGATCGGTGAGTATAATTTATGGAATGAGACCAAACCTTATCTGACCATTTTTATTGATGATTGAATTATGAATGAAGCATAACGTAGCACTGACCACGATATACAATATCAGCAGTGGTCAAACTTCTATTTCTGATCTTTGTGACTCGTCAAAAGGGAAATAAATCTTGTTTCAATATATTTGTTGCTGATTCAGCAACACGTAGGAGTCCACAGTAGCGTTACAGAAGGATCAGCAGATAGACCAAAACTGAATATAACAATAACGAATTAATCGGAGGATGGAAAAGGAAAGAATTTCTTGGGAGAAGGAGACTATATACTACTGGTAGTCAAGGTTGCCAATTGGTAAATTCTTCGAGAGACACGTAAGTAACGCATACTTCTCTCTAGCAAAATGAACATCAACAGCTGTTATTCTCTTTAGGAAATACATAAACCTTCTGAATAAGCTCCGATGGAATGCAACAAAGATTGTGGCAAAAATTAGCAGCCTTAGCCAATTAATCTTCCAAAGATGACCAACTAACTATCAGATTAACTTGGAATCCTTCAGGAAACTTTATGATAATCTACAACAGATGTGAACCCAATCTCCCGTCAATTCACCTGGTATCAAAGAATGAATATATTGTTAACTTGATGCTGCATTTGCTCTTGCTGCTCCACATATACCTTACAAGGTAGTGCTGTATTATACTACCATTCGCCATTGCTATTCCTCATATCCCCGATATGGTAGTGCAAGGTAATAGTGCCATTTGCTATTGCTACTTCTCATACACCCGATAAGGTAGTGCAGGATAATATTGTCAATTACTGTTGCTACTCCTCATTTATATGATTAGGTAGTACAGGATGATAGTATCATTTGCCTCCAAAATGCCTCATCTTTAAGCATATAAGCATGTTTTTTAGGTATTGCGCTCCCTAAGTACGACAAACATCTTTATATGCAATGAAGCAAGCATTAGATACAATAAATAAGCAATAGATAAAGAATTAAAAGCAATACAAAAAAGAGTCGTCAAACTGAAATCACTTTTGTAGTGGAAAAGCAAAAAAAATCGAACAATAAGCTAAGTTTCTGGTTTTTAAAGGTGTAGAATAATTCAAGAAGTATCTTAAGTTGACTATGCGTCTGAATTATGTTTCCCTGACATGTCCACGTATTTGTAGCACGTTTAGTTGTAACTAGTGAAACTGACAGCGAAAAGGAAAAGAAACAAACAGAATGATGAATATAAGACTCTCAACACCGCGGAAGTGAGTGCCACACATACATCATCATTGCATAGGAAGACATCGAAACCAGCGGTGTTTAAAGTTGGGAGGCTGGTAAGGCTATACACTTAGGATATAAAAGAGAAAGGATAAAACCGCTTGCAGAGAGTTTGCCACAGGTCCTCAATCTGGTCTCATTTTTCATCTCAGTTGGTTGAGGGTCGTACTCCATCTACCCATATTCGAGGAAAGGAAGATAACGGGAGACATGACAATAATTTGTAGATATTTAGGGGATAGAAATGATCATAAAATTAGTCTTTTGATATGATAGGGAACTATTGTACCGAAGGACATAAAATGATTGACAAAAAACGTCCATATGGATATCCTTTTTTCCAGCAAGAGATTAGTGGATAAGAGGAAAAGCCAAACTTGAGGATGGGAGCGCATGTAGCATTTGAAAATACAAAATGTTGTATGATACAGGCGTAAAGTCAGAATGTGATGTCCCGGCAGTGTAAAGTTCCCTCCTCATTAACACTAAAAGGTATTCACCTACAGGTTATTACGCAGCCTGAACACCGCAACCCTTCAGCCTCTCTGACGGCATCGCCTTCTTTCTACTTTGATTCTGCCTTCAAAGGAAGTCACAACATTTCAAAGTCAAGAGTCGAGAGTTCTTGACTATGTTCACAGCAGACAACTTGGGTATGAACAGCGGCCACAATGGTTTACCCGGAGCCAAGCACCGCATGTATTACCTCGAGAAGGGTTGGGCACCTGCTGAGCAGGGAAGATCGTGTTGTCTGTCCATCAGTCACTTGATGATGGCCGTAGGTCATACCATACGCGGAGTCTTAATTAACATGATCTCGAAATGTTAGGGTGGTTTCCATGCACAAAATATAGAGGACATTTTCAGTTAGTTCCGTGGATGCTTCTTAGAGTATGCACATTGTTTGTCATCTCCAGATCTATATGGTGAAGCCACTTTGAGCTAGGTTCATGGACAAGAGCTGCGGCCGGTGATGGAACCTGGATTCTTCCTAACTGGGAAGGTGTTACGGTATATAAAAAACGAGAGCAAGTGCAATTCAAAGTAAGCTTTCGCAGGTGTGGTTCCGTATTTGAGGCCTGGTTGAACGCAGAGGACATTTTCGAGATGGAGAAAAGAAGAAGGAAAAAGCAGACTGCTACTAGTCTAATAAATGGGTTTCTTTAAATTTCCGTATTCAAGAGAGCAAATCTAGTCCTTCGTGCTAATTCGGTGAAAACTATAGTTTATTAACCCCAAAAGTAAACAGAAGGAAGAGTGTGCCTCTGAACTTGCTCGTCTATTCCGTTTCTGTTTAAAATCCAAAACTTTTCCTTCTCCTTGGAAACTTGGATTGATACATTCCATCTCTAAAAAGGGTGACCGTTCTGACCCCTCTAACTATCGTCCTGTTGCTTTGACATCTCCCATATCCAAAGTCTTTGAATCCCTCCTCAACTCCCATATTCTTAAACACCTCGAAAATCACAGTTTTCTATGTCATCACCAGTATGGCCTCCATAAGGCGATATTCACTGGTGATAGTCTTTCCCATCTTACTAATGTCTGGTAATCATCCCAGAAAGATTTTGGGGAGTCATATGTACTTGCCCTTGACATATCTAAGGCTTTTGACTGGGTGTGGCATCGGGGTCTCATCTCTAAACTCCCCTCTTTTGACTTCCCTCCCTCACTTTGCTCCTTAATATCTAGCTTCCTCTCCGGTCGATCTATCTCTGTGGTTGTTGATGGATCAGCCTCCCCCCTTTTCTCCATCAACAGCGGTGTCCCTCAAGGGTCTGT
>JAUUDW010476120.1:0-17862 GCA_032361385.1 Panulirus guttatus | reverse complement strand
TAGACATCCCCTTATACCTGCCTTAAGGACATAATTTCTTTGCCAGCCTTCAATCTGAGTGTCAAATGCTTTCTGGCATCCAGCCTTTCCTCTTGTTTAAAATGGAGCTCACTCTCTCGTAGAAGCCTATATCGTATGCATGACTTTCTTTCCCTGATTCCGTATAGTCTCTCACATAAATAGTATCTCCTTCACAAAAAGTTGTCCATCTTTTTTCCTAATTAACTTTTCCAATGCTTGACAGACAAAAGACATTAGCTCGCTTCCTTCCTTTATTAACATACCTTTATCGTAATACGTATTGAGACCTGTTAAGCATATCTGCACCTTTCCTCAGCACACAGGAGAAACTTCGTTAGGACCATGTAGTGTCATCAACTGTAAAAACTCTTCTGAACCTATCATTCCTCTTCTCGCATATCTCATCTTTTGACTCCTTGTGAATCTCTTAGCTTGACGAGCTGGTCTACAACGACAATTCATTCCTGATGCATTTAAGGAAAAGTTGTGTATTACTCCCTACCTTGTCCACATCTCATGCTCCTTTATCATCTTGCTATACTTAATCCTTGCTTTCGTATGCCTTTCAAAATGCTGAGTAGCTGTTTTACAGCCTTTATCTCTTACAACACATTCCTAGGATATTTCACTTTTTTTAACACATTACGGGGCTGTTTTACTTTTCGACATATTTTACTGAAACGTGTCTTTTCTCACCTTCCCCATTTAACTGCAGCCAAATGCACCATGTTCCTACTCCTCCCATAACAGTAATCCATATCATGATTTAAAGAACTCCGTTCCCAATTCACAGTGTTTAGCCATGCATAGATTCTACGATCGTATTTACTCTGAGTTTAATCAACCCTCTCTGATCTTTTAATGTCGTCATTTACCACACACTCTGACTCAACCATTTTACGATAACATGTTTTAAGCTTATCATATCTGACGATCTCAGTTTCCATGCAAATGTGTGTGATGATAAGATGTAGTAATGATAACTTATCACCACAGAATGCTAAGTGACATGACGATACAGAAACAGTCAAGTCTCATGTCTCCCTCACCAGGTGACATGTTGTATGGGCGGGTGGAAGGTGCTGCGGGGCGTGAGGCTCTGTGACGCCCCTTGCTGCCCTGGCTACGAAGAGCGCACCGTCGACCTGCCGCTCCTCAACTCGCCCGCCGTCTGCCACAAGCTCACGCAGGAGGAGCTCCGCCAGAGGAAGGAGGAGGAAGAGGCCAGGATGACCACGCTCGCCCCAACTCCAGAGGCGGGAATGCTCGAGGATGAGGTATATAGCACACAGCGCGAGGGGCACGGGGCGGGTTAATTATGGACATCCTTAATTATCAGAGGCTGGGAATTATGGGGTGAAATGATGGCCTTCCAAAACCTGATAATTTCCAAAGACCAGAAGCCCAATCGGCGAGCAAGGCCCGCTGTAAACAAAGGTCAGCTGATTATCGAATGACACTCATGATCACTGGGTAAATTTATGTCCTTTCTTTTATTCTATTGACATAAGAAGGACCTGGACACTGAGGACCTTATAGGGGAATTAGTAGAGAGGATGTGACGCGTGGGTCTCAGGGATTGAAAACCTAAGGTCGTCGAAAGATACTCTAAAATAATATAGGATGAATGTGCGAGGCCTTAAGTATGACGGTAAGACCGTCCAGCTCTAGGGGCTTGCGTATGTTGCCATCCTTTGTGTTAGACGTATAAACATTTACTTTCATCTGTCGTTCCCTATGTTGTTTTTGGGATGTATTTTTTCGTAATCTCTAAGATCATCTTCCTGGAAGCAGCCTCAAAAACTGATATGAACACTGCTGAAGACATGAATGATTCATAATAATCCTTCAGCCTAGACTAGGTCATATATCATGTTACTGAGCCTTACAAGTCATGCGTGCAGCGCTTTATAAGTGATATAAAAATATACAGAAGACATCAGTCAGGAATAGCTCATTATAAACTATAAGAAATATTACAGACATCATTTAGGAATATACTGGATTCGCCCACTCGGCATTTCGTGTAGCTTAACCAATCCTAACTGGTGAAGAGGTGTGACTCAGTTTCGGTTCAGAGAAATTTAACTTAAGACATACACAGTAACTTCTGGTCAAACAATTCAAACAGAACCTGAAAGAGGAAATATTGTGTCCTCTTTTTATATATTTACCTAATATACTTACTGTGTACATTACCGGTAGCTCGCAATTTAATTGTAGCACCAAGGTAACATATATTAGCATGTATATATTTTCTCTAGATTGTCACAATTAAGTACCGAATAATTTAGTTCAAACATTTTGTAGAGATCATAGCCACTAGGATGTGTCACATGTACTTCTACATATATAACGAAGCCGCCCTGACTCGCGACTGAACTGACTAGGCTTATCTTGTCGCCCTGACTCCCGACTGAAACTTAAGCTATCTTGCCGTCCTAAATCCCAACTGAAACGAAAGGGAGTGTTCAGTTTGAAATCCATCCACGGACAAAAGTAATCATTAGTCTCTTACCACAGCCAAGACCTCATGACATAAACGGGTCTTTTCCTTCCCTGCAGCCGCGGCGCAAGACGAGAGCGTCGTCCGAATACGCGGACTTCTTGTATCACCACCGCCACTTCTTCCTGCGCCTCTTGAACGAGGGCTACTCCCGCAAGGACTTGCTGACTAAACTGGAGAAGTTCCTAGTGAGTATGGGAAGGACTCCACCCCAACACCCAGCCGCACCAGTCTCGGACTCGTGCTCGAGGATACACCGCGAGTGAAAAGCTATCTTTGGCGGGGGCTGCATCATTGGGAATACAGTCTCGTCGAAGATCTAACTCCAAAGGATTTCATATTTCGCTACCACTGGAAGTATCGCAGTCTTGGGCTGCAAGAGCCTCTGGAAAGATCCTTGGATAACCCAGGACTTCTCTCCAAGGGCTCCTGAAGCCCAAGACTGTGCTACACTCAGCAGTACGGACAGATGGGGCTCCTTTGGAGCAAGTTCTTTGGCCAGACTATACTCTGCTGTGTCAACTCAACTGACAACGATACAGCCTTGCCAAAGATGACTATTCACTCGCAGTGTAACTTTATGAAAGGGGATTGAGGCTTATCCATCAACAATCACGGAGATGGATCGCTTATAGAGGAAGCTACGTATGAGGGCACAACTTATGAAGTAAGACACAGTTGCTAGGAACATTCAACCACTCTGGATGAATGATGTGATATGTTAAGGTAATCCATTCACTAAACAGTCAGAAGTTTAGGGAAAAATCTAACTTTTTTTTGCAAAAAAACTAACATTCCTAAAGCCTGATTCTCAGCATATAATTGCCCGATTCTGGCAATGAACAGCTATATTAATATATCCTAGTAGTGGGATCGTTAAGGCTAAATACACACTTCACCTAGGGCAGGGTATGCTGAATTTCACACCGACATTATATGTAGTTGATGATAGGCTAACGCAGTGTTGTTTATCCAACAGGAGCACCTGTCGTCTGTTGTGTACCAACAAATGTGGTTCACCGAATGAGGACGCCAGCCTGCAACCTACTTAGTCCACCACCACTACCACAACGCGCCGCCCCGCTCCTACACCGCCACCTCGCCCATCAATGCCCCTAAGTAGCCCAGGACCCTAAACACCGGAACCATACCGCCAGCATAATCTAGCGGCTTCTAGCCTCACCATGACCCCATCCATATCACTATCCCTGGTCCACCGATACCAATACCACGCCAACACTATCCTCCTTCACACATAACCACCAATACATCAAACACACCATCACAAATACACAAGCGTCAACATACAGGGTTCGAATCCTGGGCACGGCTGTCGTTCCTCCACTCAACCCAGCTGTTCACCCTCCCCTTGGCGGGCTGGTCAATGAATGGGTACCTGGCTTAGGCTGGGTGTGTATGTGTGTGTGTATACGCAAGCATAAAGACACAATACATATATATGGCTAAGAAACGGGGCAATACGAGTGGATAACTTTCTTCCCCTGACACACACACGCTAGTCTGCCAGAGGCCCTTCGGTTCTATACTCCAAACAACACTTATAATGGAGTTAGATGTTTAAGATGAGGGTGACCCGAGGAGTGACATCTACCAAACTAGACAGGAACAGCGAAACCCAGGTGGGCCAAGGTGGAGTCCCGCAAGGCTCAAGGCTGATATATGTAAATGATTTGCCAAATGGAGAGTCATCAAGTGACAGGCATTCTCCTCACTTCCATCGACTCTGTTCTTGGGCCTTGTCTCTGTCGCTGTCCATTCAGGCAACATTTCTGGTCTCGAGATCCCGTCTGCTGAACGCCAACTGTCTACATCCTCTCTGTACCCCAACCGGCAAAGGCTGCCCCTTCTCTTCGCCATCAAGTCCCTAACTAACATACAATCGTTTTCCCGCCAGAGTTTCTGGTTTCTTCAAACTCTAACCCTATTGAACGGTTTGGCCAACGATTGCACTCTATGTGCTTTGCCTCACTTCACTCACCCTTCCCCAACGTCACATCAACACTTGCTCACTTTTTCACACGTAACACGCTTCCACTCTTACTTGAGATTTGTACAACATCTCACAATGGAGAAGCAGTTACGCAGTTCCATTCATTTGGTGCAAAACACAATGCCTCTCTATACTTCTTTCTAATATCTCACTCTTTTCCCCATTTCTAGGCTTCAGAACAACCCTCAGATCAATCCTGCAGTTCAATAAACATGGGCGTAATTATATCCTCCGTTCTCTTCTGGAAACCCCACAAAATCTTCCCAGAAACTGGGGATGGTGTATAGCCCCCAGAATTATATTCTTTTTGTGAGTAGCTATTCCATTTTACAAGGGTCTCATTCGTCCCGTAATGGAAAACTGGTTCGCATATCTCGGGCTGCTCTACTTTCACCTTTTTCTTATCTGTAGTGGGATCGAGAGCTCTACATCTCATTACTTCTCCAGCAATCATATCTCTTCAATCATCTCTTTCTGTCCAATGTGATGCGGTTGTTCTTCCCTCTGTTCTACGGGTATTAATTTGCCCCACTGGTCTCGTGAGCTGGGCTGGTGGCATACAACTGGCTGCTGCTTCCTAGATTTTCTGTGTAGAGCACAGACCACACGAGGATTGACCTTTATAATTCCTTCCCAAAGAGCAAAGCTTTGAAAATCACACCTTTCGTTTTTCCATGTCCATATAACCTTTCTATCTTTTACACTCAGCTTTACAAAGACTTGAAGATCTCATATTGATTTTTTCTATGTTCTTTTTCTTTCTCGTTTTCTCTGTTATTATCCGAGATTTTCACCCATGTCACTTTGGCTAATATTAAAAAAAAATCTTAATCCGCCCACTATCACCCTTCACACTCCCAGCTCACCATCATCCCATACACACACACCACCACGAAACAGAGAAAATAAAGCAAGTTTCCAAATATCTGGGGCCAGTGCCCTTGTGGTGGTGGGGACGACATACCCCAATGGTGTCAACCAATCCTGTCGTCGACCTGTTGGCCAAAACCAGGCGGTCCACACAGGGACCTTAGGAGAAAATTACTGATACGTAATTATACAGAACGAAAATCTAACCTGTGTTTTCCTTCCTCAAAATTTGTAGTGTTTGATATTCGAAGAAAACCACATTATGGTTTTTAAAAATGGGGGAAAATTGGTTATATATGATATAAAATTAGTGATCAGATGTGGTGGGTTATTGGTGATTACACTAGTTAATTTTTGAGATGTTAAGGCACAAATATGGTGAACTAGTTCACATACATCCTTATTGTCGGTGGTAAGGCAGTGAACCAGTTCACAGATTCCCTTACTAAAGGTGTTAATATAGTGGGCCAGTTCAAAGACCCCCTTACTTTAAGCCCTGAAAGTAGGGTCCAGTGGTACTGCTACAAGAGAGAGGAGGCATTGCTAAGGTCCCGTGGTACTGCTGCAGCAGTAATGAGTTGCTTAGGTCCCGTGGTTGTGCTGCAGGGGGGAGCTGTCGCTATGGTCCCGTGGTGCGCTGCAGGAGGAAGGAGGCGTTGCTATGACCCGTGGTTGTGGTGCATAAAGAAGGGGGCGTTCCTAAGGCCCCATGGTGCTACTGCAGGAGGGATGGAGCGTCCCTAAGGCCCTGTGGTGCTACTGCAGAAGGGTCGGAGCGTCTCTAAGGCGCTACTGAAGAAGGAAGGAGGAGCTCTTTAGGTCCCGTGGTGCTCCTGCAGGAGGGAGGAAGCGTTGCTTGGGTACTCCATGCTACGCTGTAAACACCAATGTTGCCATCAACATGGTAGCCTCTTGTGACTCAGAAGGGCTTTGGAGGGACGCACTGCATCCCTACAACTTACCTATCTCAGAGATCCTTCCCATTGGACTGTACACCCAGCTTTCCCATACACAGAGTTTTCGAAAAATTACAACAGAACATTAATCTTATTCGCTATATCTCAGACATTAACTACAGGACCAACTTTATTTTTTGTTATACGGATCGAAATAACATGGGCAAAACATACTCCAGTCAAACTCAAGTGAAAAGAATATAGAGAAAAAGAATGTGCAAATTAATCCACAAGTCAATTCCCTTAACAAAAAAACTAAACGAAACCTTATTCACAACCTTAAATAAAAGATTTCCAAATTTCACAAACTGTTCACATCCAGGGTGTTCGCTGTTAACAAAATGCCTGGTAACTTTCTTAATTCGTCACAAATGACATAGGTCGATGTGGCCAAACCTTTCTTTGCCAGTCAGTTTAAGAGTTCATACAGTTTTACCGTAATTGCCTTCGTCCATAAACTCCTTTATACATTTACCCTTAACACCAGCACCACTTTGTCACACCCCGAGTCCTGCTCCAAATCTAACTCCACAACATTTTGATCTGCCTCACTATCCTAATATCTTTCACTTCTGGAACCCAGCCTGAGTACTTAGTCAAACAGACCCTTCCTAGTAACTCAGCGCCAATATCCGCACAGTCTAGCTCAATCCTGGAATATTCTGTGCCACTCCCCAAAACCAAATAATCTTACCTGGCATAGTTCTTCTCCCTAAGGGATCCCTTGGCCTCAGTGCGGCTGTCCGTGACACAACGTAGAAGGCCAGAACCCGCCGTACATTTCTGGGTGTTTGTATAGTCCTCTCGCGGCCAGCGTTCCTTATACGACACCAAGTCGCCAGCACTCTGATTCCTGTCAAAAATTTAAAGTATCCTCACTGCCGGTTATTCCTAATATCATCAACAGCAAGCTATGACCCTCTATGCACCATATACAACCTTGTTCCACGACTCAGCCCCATACCTGCTTAGATAACGGCAAAATTTCCACCATAAGTAATAGAAGGTTGGTATTACAGTCGCCATGCGCGTGCCCAAGGCTACCAACTCGCCGGACAGGCTCTCCTCCTCCACGCCCGCAGGCCTACCAACCACAACCAGCTAACTTCCTTTATTACTTTCACATCATCCATAAGTCCAAAGCTAGAATATATCGTCTCAAATTTGGTCAACTCACCTAAAAAGAGACCACCTCTATTCGAGATCCTTAGAGCAAAAAAGATGGTACCAGAAGAGAGCTGAGTTACAGGGAAAGGCTAGAGGCCTTAAATTTGCCCACTGTGAGCGAGAGAAAAGTGAGGGGTGATCTGTTCACAACCTTTTTAAGCTTGTAAACTATACTGGTGACGTAGGCAGTAAACAGTGTTTAGAACGATGCAGCGATATAGCAACCAGAGGACATGTGAAATTAAGCAAGAAACATGTTAAAAGAGATGTGAAGAAATACTTTTATTGTATGAGAGTGATGGATGAATGGAATAAAATAAATGAAAACACGGTTAATTGATTTTGAATACAAAATAGTTTCATTTCTTTAGTATAAAATCTGATTAAACAAAGTCAGAACCAGGAAAAGCTCCTTTGACATCAGTGATTTTTTTTTTTTTTAGATTCATGGAATCCCAAGTTGTATGTTCCAGCGTGAATGAATTCAAGGATAATCATAACAGGTACTTGATAAAGAAACTAAAAGAGGTCACATGTGTAAGTCCCTAATTCCACAGATCTAGTGCTCATTCTTAAAGTTAAACCGATCAGCCTGAACACCGTTAGTCTAAAGCAAGCTTATATGGTTGGTGAAAAAGCGAAAAAGCTAAGTAAAAGATAATTCTATTACAGATATAACTAGCGTAATAATCAATACTTTTTCCCCTTTTCTGAGGGTAGGTAGGGAGCAAGTGCTAAATCCGAACAGGGCTGAGTGAAGTTCGCGTCAAAAAGCCTTCCTAGTTCGGTTGCCGGCCGGCTCCTTCTGCGGGATGTCTTAGGAGGAAAAGAAATGTTAATTCCTACATCCTAATGATTCTAAATATTCTAAGGTATAGATACAACCCCAGCATTTACATCTGCATAGATTTAGATAAACTAATAGGAACTTTCCCTGAATTTCCTCAAGAAGGAATAAAAATGATCACTGGACGATTCACCTCAGGTTAAACTCTAGAAGCTATATTAAATATGGCTGGGTTTGACACGGGGGTCCAGCAGGTAGGTAGGGGTTATATTAGATACGATTAGGCTTGGTATGGGATCAGGGAGTTGGTTAAGGGTCACATTAGATATGGTTAGGCTTGGGGATAAAGGGTGTTTTTTTCTACTACTTTAATCACGTTTCTGTGCTTCGAAACCCTTGCTCACGTATGTAATCAAGGGTTTAAGACTGTAAAATACTTCTGAGGACAATTTACGACTATCAGAATCGTGTTCTTGAGAAAGAAAAAACAAATTTAGGAAATTAAAGAACCCACAAAACACCACAATAGCTTCACATACATATATTTCCCTGAGTCATTCTTAAATCTTTAATACTTTACATCTAAAAGATGAGGCCAATAAAGTTAACAGCACAAATAGGGGTAATTACGAGGCGATAATTATGAATTGGTGTAATTACATTTCGGGTGCTCCAATTGTGACGCCGTAAAAGAGCGCCGGGTGAGACTTGACAGCTGTCGTTTGTTGATCAACCTTTGGGCATCAGATCGAAGTCGGAGAAGGTGTTTTCGTCTGTCCCACTTACGCCTCGCCAACGATTTCACCTACCCCAGTGAGTGCGCAGGGATTCTGGGCTGCTTTTCCGTCGCCTCATGACTGCTTCGGGAGAGATGATTAATATTGCCGGCTCCAAGGACCCAGTAATAATTCCCCACACATCCAAATTTGATAGGCAACTGCAAAGCACAAGAAGGGGTTAGGTTAGGCTGGTGGTTCTCCTTATCTTGCCCAACTTGACGCCCGTTTAATACTCCATACACAGAAGAATTAGGAGAAGTTATAATTTGCCTGGTGATGTCGAGTGTGTGAGCATAAAGCAATCTTCAAAATCATGAATATTTTAGGCTGGAGAGATTGGAAAAATGTAGTTCTGAGAATTTGTAGAAGCAGTGCTTCATAAACTTCAGTGACATTTATGTCCCTCTGTAGTCTGAAGATATTATCCGTGTATAAAAGTGATTTAAAGTTAGTGGATGTAATGGTTCCACAACATATCTTGAAATGTGGAAAATTGTAGCTAATAAGGCATATACGAGTGCTAATTGCTATCCTTGAAAATTAGTACAATTAAAGCTAAAATTGATAATGTCGAGACTCCACATGTGAGGGTAAAAGGTAAGCGAAAGACAAGAACAATATAATCTAAAAATTTTTTGTACAGTTTTTCACTTGTATACCTGATATTATATAGGTCTCTTACCTACTGATCACCATTTTCATCAGCTTTCTGAACCAGCCTGAGCTTAATATATTTAACTTTCTTCTGTCTCCACAATGGATGTTCCTCTAACTTGCAGTTCACCTTTCAAATCTTTAATCCATATCAATCTAGGCCTTCCATGTGGTTACCTTCCCCATGGTATTTCTTACGTCTAGTAAGTTTAACTCGTACAACACGGAGGCAGTCAACTGAATTCGATTCAGGTCTCATTACTGCTAACTGCAAATGTCGATTATTCTTCAGACTAGCCCCCCTAGTATTTCCCTCTACTGTGACAGTCAACATCCTTTCCCTGGTCTAATAGCAATAGCTTCAAAAAACACAACGATAGACAAATGTCATCTGGTGTACATGCAATACCTACATACTAATGATTTTGCAATAATTTAGTTATGTATACCATGATATTGTCATATGAAGTGTAAATGTTTATACTGTATCATACAGAATAATATCTAGAAAATTATCATTACGTGATAAGAGCAAAGCACTTGGTAAATGTATATGTTAGCTTTGAACTTAAATGTCACACATGCAATATACACAGAACTGATTTATAATGGCATCAGCATCTTTTTTCTTTTTTTTAAGATAAGGTAGGCGAGTTATTGTATCCTCAAATACATTTTAAATGTTTATAATAAATCCTGCTGCATAAGTCAAAGATATTGTAATAAAACTTGGATTTATCAAAGTTTTCCCAAGAGCTTATTGTTGGTCCCATTCCCAACCAAAAATATGGTTTTCCCCCAAATGCCATGAAAAAAAATCCTAGGTAAAAACTCTGGTGAAACAAGATTTTTTTTTTATCTCGATCACATTCTTCAAAAGTGAAAGTGGACAATTTTTTGCTTTGAGAATAATCAAAAGTATTTTCACAGCATGATACACTGAACATTGTTACTAGTTACAAAATTCCCATTCATCCCCTTTTTTTTTTTTCATTTTTCCAATTTGGACCTTTCCCTAAATTCCCAGAATAGGTTGGATATATTTTGCTCCTTTTATAAGATGTTGGTATATATTCTTTTATTAAATTTCCCTTCTCCCATTCTGCCAGCCTACATCATAAGGGAAAATTTGAAAAGCCAGATTATGCAAAAATATTTTTTTATGTGATTTTTTTTCATTACTGGTATATATATAGCTCAAGAATTTAGAGTTACAGTTACTAGTATTTACATATACTGTCTCAAGCTTTTGGAATATATTTGGCTTCATACTGAATATTTTTCCCTACTTTTGAGTATTACGTAATGAAGAACACTTCGACAAATTTTGTTGTAAGCCTGAACTTCCATTACAAAGTATTGTTTTCAAGAAATTTCAGTGCTGAATTTATAAATGAAACTGTAAGATCAAATCAGGATAATATTAAGAGCAATTTTTTTATGAAGAATTGATGAGTTTGGGGGAACATCTCAGAATTATAATGAAGCAGCAAAATTATGTAACTGATTCATGCTGAACCAAGGCTAAGGAAACATAAAACAAGAATAACACTGAACAGGATCATCCATCCTTAGCCCTGTAATGTAGATATAGTACTGGATAAGTGTGGAGCAGAATAATAGTATTAACTAACCACTTAATATAAACAGCATAAAAAGTTACCTGTCATCATGCTACCCTGTACTCTAGGTTTGTTAGTCATTGTTTTTACAGTGGGAAAAGAGTAAGCTCCAGACCTGGCTAAAGCCATCAAATCATATATAGTGCCTTTGTAGAGATATGCTATCAGGTAAATATTTGGTAAAAGTTTCCTATATTCATTAAGTATCCTGGAAGGAAAATTTGGCTTCTGATACCATGCCAACTCATGACTATTTCGGTAAAAGATGCTATAGAGATACACTGGTCATCAGACCTCATAATTTCACATTCTCTACCATAAACGTGTATGAACTATTGCATAGTACTGTTCAGTTAAACATTGAAAATTTGTAGGAAACATTTTTGTTACTGCCAGTAATTTAATTGTGCCACATAGCGAAATCAGTAAGCTTTGGTTCATCAGTAACCTATTCTGAAGTTTGACTATCGGGAAAGTTCGTTACTTGCTTTGAAAAATATTTTGGTGATAAGATTAGTTAAAATTAATTTCAAACTTCAGTCTTGTTTCAAAATTATGAACTGATTTTTGATTGGAAAGCCTGCATGAATTAGGAGAATACCAGAATATTGATGGCTTTGGAGCTGTGGCCTTTCTTCATCTGTTCGTCACTAATGCGAGAAACAGCGATTTTTTTTTTTACGTCTGATTTTCAATGTTGAATAATGTGAAGCTTATGCTGACAGATTTGTGTATGACATATCACAATATTTTATTCTCAGTAGTATGTGTATATAAACCATAAGTTAAACTTGATTTAATGGTACTGTTATGTTAGTTCATATATCAGATCAGCTTGCATTTAGTGATTTATACAGATTGTATTACAAATTGTGCTACCAGAGACTGAGGATGTAACAGAAGATTTAGTGG
Organism: Panulirus guttatus; assembly: GCA_032361385.1. Classification (NCBI taxonomy): domain Eukaryota; kingdom Metazoa; phylum Arthropoda; class Malacostraca; order Decapoda; family Palinuridae; genus Panulirus; species Panulirus guttatus. Next base: position 5,577 of record JAUUDW010476120.1, on the reverse strand, counting down.
GTGTTTCCTCAAAGATCCCATCAGGATTAGCAGATACTGTTCAATGGTGACAGAACCATTAGAAAGTCCCAAGCCTTACATAGACACTCAATTCAGTGAATGTCATGGATGACATCATAGAATGGTGTTATTCAAATACTTAAACTCTACAGACTTCTAAAGAATTCAGGCCACATTGGTTAATGTGCAAGACAGTGACCCCATAACTCTTAACTACAGTTTTCTTTCAAATTCTCCAAAATTTAGTTTTTCAGGTTAAAATTTGAAATATATTCATATTACAGTTAAAAGAAACTCAATACAGAAATATATTTCATCCACTACTTACACTCTAATAATGTGTAGGAGTTTTGTTGATGTTTGAGTATAATGTGCTAAAAAGTGCTGGAGTGAGGCTTGAATGTCAAATGAGTTGCTACTGTGAATGTTTTATTATTTATCTTACCTACACCAAAAAAAATTTTTCTGATTTTATGCTGAACCTACATAATAAATCTTTTCTTGTTGTAATCATTGTGATTCATTTATGTATTTTCTTCATAACAACATTATAAAAGTTTGTAAAATTACTATGCCAAAGGATAGTTCACACAGTGATGTTTCCCAATAGTGATGTTTGACAATTAAGGTGTGATTTCGTAGAATGACACCTTTGCATCAGTGACATTTGAAGAAATGTTATGTTTTTTCAAATACTGTCTTTCCTTGTAATGAAATATTTAATTATATTGAAAAGTTTTCCCATTATAATTTCATTCGTAATGATATCAGAACAAATTAACTAATATTAGAATCTTAACATATTCCAGCCACTGATGGTTGCCTTATAAGCAAAATCAAGTTTTCAAATTAATGTGCCCAATAAGTGTGATCCACTTGATGTAAAAGAAATTGAAATATGTAATATAATAGCCAAAGGCTTCAGCAGACAAATATATCACAAACTGAAAAGGCTAAATTTACTTTGAAAGGCCTGACAAATTGTTAACTTCACCCCCGTCCCACTTCACTACCACCATCAGCAGCACTGTGTAAACACTGTGCTACAGTTGACCTCTGCCAGAGCCAGTTAAGGGTGAGTCATTAAAGGCTAAGAAGCAACTCTGGAGTTCACTAGTTACAGAGACTGTTGCTGTGGCCATCCCTTTTTAAAAGAGTTCTATTAGGGAACAGGCATTTGAGATACAGATAGACAGATATTTAACAAGGAAATATTAACCGTTGTAGAATCAGAGTCTGATCTTCATCATAATAGTGTGTGGTGCATTAATGGTAAGCCAAGAAGTTTCAGGTATAATCCATACCTTAGTATTAGGTTGGGGGAATATTTGGTCAGGAACATAACCCCATTAGAACATGGGTTTCAGTTACTCACAGAATGACATTCTACTAAAACTATAGATCCAAGAATGTAATCCCATTGTTCTATGAGAACCCTTCAGTACAACAGTTAGGTGCATTGTCAAGGTCAGGCAAGTGTTTACAACACTGACTCCACTTTTGCTAGAAAAACCTTTTCCTGCCTCATCTTGGTCAACTCTCAATATTGGAAGAGTTAGTGCATAAAATCACTTCCTACTCAATATGAAGACAGATTCTTGTTGTCAGTTAATTCAGAATCATCTGTCTGGTCATGTAAGTCTAGCTGAAAGCCACTCAGTTTCTCTCATAGAAAATTCACTAAAATGTACTGTCATTAGTATGGCTGGAGGATGAGAGATTGAGGGCAGAAACTATTGTGCATTACCACCTCAGCCACTATTCAAGCATGGCATGCATCCTTGAAACAGGTGCAAAACTCAATGCATAAATTCATGTAGAGCTGTTCAGCTCATGTAAATATACATTTGGAGTAAGTAAGGGGTTAAATGCAGGAATATGGATGGAAACAGACATAGAATATCCTCCTAGTCATATTTGAATATGCATAATTTCACAGCACATAGGTATTCTTTACTTGAGGCCTCATCATATAGGAACTGCACATTATTTATAAATGGACAGTATGTACAGCATTAGTCACATCACTTTTATTGGTTACAGTTACAACAGTCCCTCAAGTTGGTGCTATTTCGTCCCAATGTTAACCTGGACATTGCAGCGTTCATGCTCTGAGAAACAAGAAACCCTTCTTCACCTCTTGCAAAAGAAAACAGCATGGTGAGTAACAGGACCTTTAATTAGTATCAAGACTCAGTTCATCAGCTCCATGTGAGGTAGTAATGAATGCTTACCCTTCATACTTGAGCAGGGGTCAGTTGTTAATGAACAAGATAAAATGTTTACTCCTGATGTACCATTTCAAATGGAATCATGTGTGAGAAAAATGCTCACTCATTTAAATTTGCTGAAGGATTAAACTCCATTGATTAAAACAGCAGGGCATGTAATAAGATATTCTTTGTCTTTCATATTTTAGCATGTCTGCTTAAGGGATTAGCATAACATTATGGGATAACACTTGTTCAAAATAAGAATAGAAAGGTCTAAAAAAAAGCTAAATTTAGTATCACTTTATTCAAACATCAGTCATACTATTGCAGATAACAAAGCAGTGCCTTAGCTTGGTTAAATATTGCTGTGATTATATTCTAAAATAACTTTGTTAATCTGATCCTTACACAGTGGAAGTCATGCATAAAAAAAAACTTGCCATGTTTTCAATGTACCAAATATTTTAAAGCAAATTATAACATTATCAGTTTTATATCATGATTCTGTTTTTTCCCCAGGTCAAGATGTGCTGTTTAAGGAAAAATTATCCTAAAGACTACCAGAATGTGAAGTATCTAGTTCTGTAGGTCTCTTTAGTTAAGTTTAGAAACAGGTAATGAATGAATTTTTATAAACAGTAATGTGTGCTGAAACGGACCATTTTGAAAATCTTAGTCACTTGCAACATGTGTTTGAAATATTGTTATTTTTTTGTAAATATATTCCTGCAGAATGGTTGACTGGGAAACAGGCAACTCAGAACTGCATGCAGGAAGAATACATGCTGTGGCAAAAGACTCTGTTTCTTTTCCAATCACTGAAATGTTGCAAGAGGATGAGACTGAGCTTAATGTGATGGATTTTGTTGAGACAGAGTACAAATCTGATAAAAGTGAAGATGTAGGAATTACAAGAAATTTGTCAGATAGACAAAGAAATTATACACATAAGAAAGTAATAAATAGAAGGAAAGATTTTCTAGGTGATGTGAATGATACATATGATCCCCGAATAGGTTCAAATAAAGTGAAAAATAAGAGGAAAAAACAAAATTTTGCATGGAAACCTACTTTGGCATTAAAGCCAAGTAATAATTCAGTTGATGCATTACATTATCCTTATGCAACTTGTCTGAAGAAACTTTGTGATGAAGTAGGTAATGTAGAAAGTCCAGTATTAGATTCGTTTCCCACAAGACTATTTGACCAACTTCGGCATGATGATGTTCATTACCCTTATGCATCTCTTCTGGAAGAACTCCATCAGAATGCTGAAGCTGAGGCTGCCAACATTCCGTCCACATTAGAAGAATCATATCAGCAGGATTCGAGTGATTTAGGGATTGCTGATGTTATGAGAAATCTTCACTATCCAACTAAAATTAATGAAGACTCAAATTACAAAGAGGATTCTCAAATTGAGAGCTTTGATGCACCATTTAGTGCTATGCTGTTAGCTGTAGTTATGCAACAGAAAATGCACGATTACACAAATAACCAGTCAAGAAAAACAGTGAATTCAGTCACAGATTGTCATGGTATAGGAGAGATCCTAAAGACTTGCATGCCACAGTCACAAGATGACCCTCCTCCTGCTGAGTTGCACTCCTCTGCTTTACTTCAGAAGTTGTCTCTATCTGCACAGCAGAATCAAATGGTAGAAGTTATAAGCTCTACCCTTGACAGTAGTGATATGGAGTACATCATGGAAAGTTCCACAAGTGAGTCGTCTCATATTGAAGAGGATGATTTTGAGTGGAAGCCAACAAATTGGTTAGCCAAGAAAGTGTCCAGTAGCATAAACATTCCCAAGAAACGAAAATCGCGAAGAAAGAAGAAGCAAACTGTTAATGTGAATTCTAGTTGCTTAAATGTACCTGGCTCTTCTCAGAATTTTTTAACTACTGCTGTACGGAAACATTCAGGTCCCACTGGATATTGTGAGAATGAGCTCCATACATCATCATCACCAATACCACCATCAAGGCTTCTTCAGCTTATTATGGGGAATGAACATAATGACTCAGGGGATTCTCTAAGTGAAGAATCCCTTGGGGTCTTACAAGTGAAGAAGAGTAGAAAGTCACGTAGACGTAGTTCAAAATTGAGTAAAAAAAAGGGAAAAAGAAAGAATAATCTCAACAACAGCATACAGAAAGATGCTCTCAACTGCTTAAAAAAATTGCAGAGTACGGAAAACAGTTCTCATATTGAAAGAGCACAGAAAGAGGGAGGGGAAATATCAAGGGCTATCAGTGAGGCACAAGAAAATTATTCCTTAGGTGATATGCACTGTACAACAACAGGAAATGAACCTATGAGTCTATTAAAGGAGTATCTCTTAAAGCCAGCTGGTGAGGAAATTACCCCAGGAGAAAATTGTGATATACCCAAGGTTGAAACAAATTTTTTGTTTAGTCGTTTACTTCAAAATTTCAAAAATTTAGCAGAATCTAGCCAATTGGAGAAAAATCCTGTGAGAGGAAAAGAAGGTCGTCCTGGTCCCAGTATTTTAAGAGGAATGCTTGTTGGAGGGAGGGATAGCACTGAGCTGCCTGGAAAATGTCATACAGAAGAAACACAAGACAAGAAAAGCTTTATTGAACACATGAACATACCAACAGCTAAACAGTGCTCTTCTCAAGCTTCTGTTTTTGATGGCAGTGGTTCTGTGTGTAAAGTTGAGTGTGAACAAGATATCAAGATTGAATGTGATGAGGAAGTCCTTTGTAAGATTGAGTGTGAGGAGGATACTTTTGAATGCCAGGTCTGTCATCTTCAGTTTTCTTCTGGGGTGGATCTCTCTAATCACCAAATACTCTTTCATTGTAATGAAGATCCCCAGACTTCCAGCCCTCACAAATTACTGCCATGTAGTGTTGACAGTTTGCAAAACAGTGTGTTGCAGGAGAAGCTGCCAGCCTGACGGTGGACTATTACAGTGCATTATATGACTGTGCTTCCCACAATAAACCAGATGATATCTTTATGCCATGTTGGGTTTCCACATGTGCACCGTGCAATATGTACAAATATGTTAGGACTTTATAAGAAATCGTTTCTTTTAGATTATAAAACCATGGATGAATATATAATGGAAAAAATGTTAAATATATATATATATATATATAAATATATATTAATATCTTAAAAAGTTTTAGACTTTAATGGAAATACTGTATGTATATGGTACAGATACTTGGTGTCAAGACTGAGTCCGTCCATAGGAAACAGCCTGTTGTGTAAGTAAAATGTTCTTTCATTAAAGGGCTGTTATTCAGGAAGTGTGTGCAATTACTAGCTAATTATATTACTTGTGATAAAGAAGGAATTGTTATGCCTATCTCACTTGTGTTAGTTTCTT
>JAUUDW010476009.1:0-12432 GCA_032361385.1 Panulirus guttatus | reverse complement strand
AAACCTGGGACAGCATCAGTGAGCTTCCCGTCCAACTGGAACTTGAAAAGATTCCATAATTCAAAAACCAGCCAGGTTTTTCAGTATTACTGCTTGAATCCCCTCAGGTCCCATAGACTCACAGGGATCTGGCTAGAACAGGAGATTCTGCACAAGTTTTGTTTGAACAAAAAACTGTCATGTTCTGTGCAACCCCCATTATCAATACAGACTGGGGTTGGGGGTGGAGGCATGGGAAAAGTTGACAGGCTTACGGGCTACAAGGAGGAGAGGCAAAAGCCTGCAGGAGTGGGTTGTAGGCCGCAGAGGTAGACGATGGTGGTAGCCGAGTTACAGACCGTAGGAAATGAGGCGAGGGGAAAGTTTGGCAAGGTTGAGATCCATAGAGAGGGGGAATGGATGAGGGACGAAAGGTGAAGTTGATGGAGAAAGGTAGACCAGCTTTTGGGCTATACACCGAGAGGAAATTTGTTTCAGGATATGAGCTGGAGGGAAGACCATGAGTGGAAGGGAGGTAGGTCAGGCTTTAGGCCACACAGGAAGAGGAGACTGGGTTTTGGCTCGCGGTGGAAGGGGAAGGAACGGGAAGGGCTTGTTGGGGCTTCACTGAAGAGAAAGGAGGATGGGACAGATGAAGTACTATGAGGGCAAGGAAACCTAGGTCAGCCTACTGGCTGTAATGAGGGGCAATGGGAGACAACATGTTGGATGAAACAAAGGGAGGCCGTTGGATAGAGGGTTCTGACCATAAAGGGATGGGAAGGTTGTGGAACTGAGTTACAGGAGGGAATAATATCTAAGGCCCTTGGATGCGGGAAAAGAGAAGGGATGGCCAGGTTATGGGCAATTTGGGGAAGGTAGGGAGTCAAGCTCCGGGTCATGGAGGGGTTGGGGGATTAGATTGTAGTAGGACAAGGGAAAGTCGAGCTACGGGCTGTAGTGAGGATGGAAAGTGGACCACATGACTGTCTGTCATGGGGAGAGAGGGAGAGAGAAGGCAGGGTTGTGGAAGAGAGGGAAAGAGACCAAATCACGGGACGGGAGGGTGAAGGAGGGGAGGGGGGTTTCGAGAGGTGAGCCTAGGTTCGGTTCATGGGTGGGGTCGGGGAAGGAAGGAAAGGCTACTGTCGGGCCACAGACGGCAGGGCAGAGGTCCATGTTCCGATGAGTGGGAGGTGGAGATTACTGACGACTGGAAGGGGCCACACTACCAGCCAATGGAAGGAAAGAAGGGCGTCGTGTTGCATACGGAAGAGTAGAGAAAAATTGCCGCAGTTTTAAAGATAAAATGGCTAGATTATAGACTAGGTGGAAAAAAAAAGTCAGGATTTAGACCAGATGGAGGAAGAGGTCAGACTGTCGACCAGTTTTAGAAGAAAATGTTCAGGTTGTAGAGTAGACCCCGATGGAGGAGAGACAAGGATAGAATTGCAAAGCGGATGGAAAGGAAGGAAAGAGTCAGATTGTGTTGCATTTAGAGGAAAGGAAGGGACTTAGGCTGAGGACCTCTCTGTGGAAAACAGAATTGATATTACGACTGTAATTTGTCAGTGGATACGTTCACAAAGCAAGTATTCTACATTTGATTCACGGTGCGCAAATCAAGTCCACTTTTATCTCATGTTCACAACGGTAAAACTAAACTAATGATTTTCTAAAGATACATTTTAATAGTCACCGAGTCAGCAACAAAAATATATTGGCTAGCGAACACTGTGAAAGGACTGCGACAAAAAATAAACATCAGCTTTTCATAAGATGAAAAAGTCCATGTGTTTCGGCAGGAGGTGGTTTCTGGCTACACCCACCCTGCTGACCACCGTATCGAGCCAGAGTCTTTGCCTGTCAACGCATGCCGCAATATAACAGGAGGAGCTGCGGGTGTGGTTATTATGGACATTTGCAGAAACTGGAGTATTCGTTGTGAGCGTATATTCTACAGCTACTGAACGTGTCTAAGGATGATGTGTGTCACAGACAGCAGAGGATTAAGTCTGTATGTGGAAGGATGAAGTCACCGTTGACACTGTACAAGGGAGAATTGTAACAGATAGATAGGGAATGAGTGAAGACACTTAGAAGATGAAGTGACGGGTTTCTGGCGTTGGTGATATCAAACACAAAATTTTGATTTTAGTGCTTTTAACAACATTTTGAGGGTTTAGATTCAACACAAAAGTCGAGTCTGTCTGGATCAAGGGAGAAAAAATGGTGAGTAAAAGTAGGAAGATTGTACGTTTGGTGATGAAAGAATGATACAAGATGGAATGAGGCTAATGATTCGGGGGGTGAGGAGATAAAGAATAATTTACCTGGAATATTTGTAAGAAAATATGGAAGGAAGATGATGGGTTCTAGAACTTGGTGGGTACAATGACTTTACGTTTGTGTCAGGGAAGAGTGAAGTAGACCAGCATTGGTAAACTGAACCGAGTTTGCTTATCAGCTGGAGAAGGTAAGGTCAGGGTGATAAGATGATCACACATCATCACATTACAAACTAAACAAAGTTAGTTGAGAAAATTCCGGAAAAGATGTATATTATGATTAAGAAAATTCTAAGAGTCTGTGGAACGCGTCATCTGCTTGTTGCTAGAGGAAATAAACAAAAGAGTTTCCGGCAAGAGTGGAGCCTGTCTAAAGTGACGGTATGCGAGTGGCCACGGTGAAAGTTGAAGGGCAAGGAATGATGTTGCTGTATTGTTGAATGTACATAGCGGTTGAATGGTGGGAAGCTACGGCCAGTGAAAGTGGTAGAGACACTCCAGGCTACGGGTACGCTGAATGTAGGGCAGTATGAGGGGTGGACGACGTGCTGAAGTGAAGTGCTTGTACTTGAGAATAGATTCTGTACAGCCGCCATGGCGGGATTCATGAATGGGTATATATCCATCTGGATAATTTTAGTGTGTCTCTGTCACAACATGGCAGAGACTTACAGGGGTCGCTCTGTCCTTCGTCGTCAGGAGTCGCTCCCCACCTGGAAGGGGTTGACCAAGGTCAAACGCACCAAACTGTTTGTCGTATTATGTTTCTCATCATTTAAAGAATTAGAAGGCTTAGAACCCATACCTCTAGTTTGGATTTAGCCTGGGTTGTGCCTTCATGTAAAGTCTCACCTGCAACTAAACCTGTTTATAACTTGATGGCAGTTCCATCAGAGGCCGTAGAACTTAAAACAGACTTACTGAATATTTTCTAAACAATTTATTGTCCCATTCTTATTTCACTCGTTGTAACAATGTTGCACCGCAGGCGATACAAGTACCTCGTACAACACTTTTCTTGTTACTAACTTTATCGACTTGTAGAAGAATCGTGTTATCGAGAAACGGGTAATCTTGCGAAAGAAGACGGAAAAGAATATATTAGGTTTTCACTGAAAAACCAGACTAGGTCCAGTAGTGGGAGACATTTTTGTTCTATTAATGTTTTTTCCATATACATCAAAGTCCCACAGGTACATTTTTTCTATTGGAGCATATTTTTTTTATCACAAGGATTTTTGCACATCAGCAGTCATGATGTTTAAAATGATTATTTATTAATCATTCAGGCTTGTTCTTTACTTACTCTGGTGCACATTAAGCCTGAAATAAAGCTTACACTGGCAATTTGGTCGTTTTGCGCATGCGATGTTTCACTTGCGGTGGCTCGCATCGGCCATCTTAGTTTCACCTGCGAAAATAACAAGTGCTGTCTGTTGAACGTTACGTAGATTTCCTTTTATCGTCCCCCACTTTACATGATGGTTGCTGGGTATTTTTAGCTTGACACACTTCTGAGTTTTCACCAGTAATTGTAAACTGCATGTCGGAGATGTCTGTGTATGACAGATGCATCGATCTCGTGGTGCTGAACGGCAGAGAGTGTGGACCAGAACGTGCTACGTGGCCAATGACCGTTCTTTGTAAATGATATGAACGGCAGTTCACGAGCTCCGCCGCTCGCGAAATGGTTTTCTGCATCCTGGAGAACGATTCCACGTGTTCTGCGCCACCAACGTATATTTTTAGGTTCGTTCTCTCTGTGTCTGGCTAGGCTACTGGGTTAGGTTAGGTTAGGCTAAGTTAGACTTTGGCTGTCATATTTACAGGGAACTCCCTAAGTTCCTCCTCACGTTTTCCTTTGATTTGCAAAGCTCTTACGATCATCCGGGGTTCACGTAAGACTGCAGGCAGGGTCGGGAAGGTGTTGGTGCACTGATTGGATGAAGAAGACATTCTCAAAAAAAAAAAAAATCACAGGTCTACCATAAAACGTTTCCCTCTGGATTTTTTTCTTCAAGAAAATTGATAGATGTATTGGTGCAAGAGAAAGTTTATTCTCACTTCTGGGTGATAAGTTGGTCCGGACGGTGTTACAGAAATACAGACATTAGAAAAGTCAAGCTGGCCAAATATTGACGACCCAGTAATGTAATTAGTGGGAAATGGGAACACTAATTAAGTATGGCTTAGTTCGTGGGATGTGTGGTGTATGTCAGGCTTTTGTTCCTCAGTGAAACAAGACGTCTGTAGCAGCACAGTGGGTAGTACCCTGTTGGCAGAGATGGCTTCTGTGTGGAGTGAACGATGTAGAGTTCGATTTCGACGAAGTACAGGGAATTACTGGAAAAGTATCAAGAGGCAGTGGTCGGAAAAAAGTTAAAAAAAGTAATGGAGTTATGGAAGTGATATGAGTGTGTTGAGTTAGGTATGCTAAGATTATCTGTGGGGAACGGAAATAAAGGGAGACATGTTTAGAGGAACAGGGTGAGAAAGTGTTTAAGGTTTGGCTAGTGTAAAAAGAATTCTTTTGGGTCAGTAACAGTTGGCTTAGATAATTCTGAACTTCTGGATTCAGAGAGGCTTAAGGCAGCTGATGTAAGAAGCGACTCGTAAATGCAAAGGGCTTGACGGATATTTCCCACCTTAGGCTGGCCATATCATCTCATTTACTTCCTCCACAACCCCCGTCCATAAACAGATCAAACAGCTACAGTGACATAACATATCCTTGGCACAGATCCACCGTCGCAAGAAATCCCTTACTTTTCTTCTCTTTCCACTCAGCCACGTGCCTTACTCGCCCGGTAAAGTCAACACAGTGGAATTTAGCAACTTCCAGCAAACTCCACATATCCTCAGCACCTTTCATAATACATCTATCAACCCTCTCATATGCTTGCTGGATCCAGACTCTTGAACGCCACGTACAAGCCCCATCCTTTTTCGAAGTATTTCTAACATTCTCCAAAATCATTCACTTATTCTACGCACCCATTACTACTCCATGACATCACGTTGCTCCTTCCATATCAGATGCTCTGTGCGCGGCATCACATTCTCAACCAACACACGCTCGTACGTCTTACCAGGTATATTCAACAGACTTTTTCCTTTAGAAATTCAAATACGCGCCATCGTTTTTGCAAACTGCAGTTACGTTTGCTAGCTTTCAGTCGTCAAGAACTTTCCCTTCCTGTAATGATTTGTTCAGTATTTTGTTGGCCAGAAAAGCTAATTTCCAGCTATCTTTTTTTCAGAATTCTTGGGAAGATATTGTCTGGACCAGTTGATTTGTTCGGATTTAGTTTGTTTACATATGTATTTCGTGGCATTCAGTAATCTTAACGTCCAATTTATGACTTTCGGTGTCCTGAATCAACTTTTGCCCATGTGGGATATCAGACAAATTTTCAATTTCAAACACAGAGTCGAAAAACTCGTCTCATAATTGGCCAATAATATCCCTGATTTTTCTTTCTTACTTGAAACGTACTGAAATAATTCTTGAGATTTTTTCTTGTATACTGAGAGTTTCTTTTTTTCTTACTGTTTATGATTTTCTCCGTACATTTTCTTTGTAACCTTGTGTACATTTTATAGTCATGATTGACGCCGCTTGACTATGATACCCTATAAGCCCCTCACTGACATATGATCAAGTTATTTAATTCTTCATTCATCCAACCTGGCACCTCCCTTTCACAGCCCCTTTTCACTTTTCTAATGACACTAAGTTTTTCACGGGGAACTTGAAAATTCTTCAAGTTACTCTACATCTTTTCAACGGCATCCACATCTAATGGGTTGATCCAGTTTACCTGAGTCATGACGTAATCTATTGAGGTCAGCCAATCGAAAATTGGACACCGCCATATTGTCCTCTACGAAATCGAACTGGCAGTTTACAGTGAATCTGAACTTATTGTGGTGGCTGTTTACTAGCTTTTCGCCGACCACACAGTTACTAATAAGATCCCAGTTTTCGGCCTTTATTATATATAACTAATACATCACCGTTTCTCGATGGGTCTCGGACCATTTGATATGAAAGCAATCTTCTATAAAACCATTGAATTCTTTCCTCGTGGTCACCAGTCATTAGATGTCAATTTATACTGTGGTTGTTAAAATCTCTCACAATTATTGCTTCTTTGTTATTCACTAAGGATGTGATTTCATAATATAAAGCTTTATCGTTTCCTTCGCAGAGTCTGGGATGGCGGGTTTATACGCTAACCCAAAAACAATTTTGGAACTCGTACTTACTACTTCAATATACAGCAATACAAGTGCATCATCAACTAATTTTCTGACCGCGTTAGCCTTTAAACAGTCGCATGCCAAGAAAAAAACACCACCGCCTACTTTATGGAGTCTATCTTTTCAAAAAGGAGTATACCCAGGGATCGGTAACTCTGGTAGTAAATGTACTTTTGCGGAATCTATCCACGACTCTGATGCTGCTATGATGTCAGACTTTTCTGATGAACATATGATGTCAGTTCATCGTGTCTTAGAATAATACTTCTGGCGTTTGTGTAAACTACGTTGATATTCCCCTTGGTTCTGCACTGTGGGTGAGATGTAAGCATATGAATAAGGTCATATCGCCCGGTCATTAGGGGTTATATGTGACCTAGCCAGTACGGTCACTCCTAACCTCTCTTACAGGTGATTGCATATGTCAGTAAGTAACATGTTCCTGACAGATGACTGTTTCATGTGATCATCTAAACCCACTCCCTAACCCAGCAGTACCCAGACCCGTTAAAGTGACGACCATCTCTGACACACATGCTTTTATCTTCAATGAGAGTGTTCCACAGATCTATGTAATCGACTTTACCTTGCGGATGGGTTCTACTTTTTCTCTTACCACAAATACCTGGTATTCTACTCAGACATTCAGTTTCTATAGATTACTGTAATGGGGTGAGATGTCTGGTCATTGTGGTAGGGTAAGGGTGGCTGTTGATTGTGGTAGGGTGTGATGGCTTGCGGCTCTGGTGTGGTGGAGTGGTTGGTAGTTGAGAGGGGGGTGGAGTGACTGATGGTTGTGGTAGGGTAGGGCGGAGTGTCTGATGCCCACGTCTCTCACCACTTCAGATGAACCACTCTAGGAACTCAATAATCTCGCAGGATTAACCATACTAAGATGATTACTGGAGACCCTAAGAAGCTTTGGTTTGACGATGTGAAGAGAGTTTTGTTGCGTATCTTGATATTTAAGGGTTAGAAGCCAAGCCTTCTTATCTAAGGGTCCTACCGGCGTGCTCAAGGGTCCTACCATCATGCTCAGTGGTCCTACCGTCGTGATCAAGGGTCCTACAGTCGTTCTCACGGGTCCTACCGTTGTGTTAAAGTGTCACCCCATCGTGCTTATGGGGTTAATACATTGAAAGATTTAAGAGACAGGAAAGACGTGTGGTGGTGTGAGACAGGAGTGGTTGGTTGGTAAAGGCCAGCGGATTATCAGAGGCGACATGGCCACGTAGGTTAAACGCATTACGGAATGGATGTTTGTTTGATATAACCCTGTTTAATATACGAGGTTGTAGAAGTCTGTTTGATATAAGAAGTTGTGGAAGTCGTTGATATAAGAGGCCGTAAAAACTTGTTTAATATAAGAGATTGTGGAAGACTGTTTAGTATAATTATGAGTTTGTGGAAAGCTATTTGATATAAAGGGTTGGAAATGAAGAGGAAGGGGTGAAAGTTGAAGGATGGAGAGAGGTAATAGAGCCACAGGGACGCGTACTGTGTTAGGAGGATAAAGGTATCAGTACAGGTGTTAAGTAGAATATAACCAACTTAGAATATAGCCAGACTTCCAGGTGTATATTTCGAGGAACTGCTTATAGGATGGAGGTATAAAACATATAGAAATAGGGCACGAAAGGCATGTAGGATATAGAAAGCTAAACGCCACATTCCTATATAGAAGGGGAATACGTGTAGAATATAGACAGGTGGAATAATACGGGGAAAGTCTACGTTTGTTTACCCATGGCGGTTCAGCAGGGAGTAGTACTGGACGAAGCCGATGTCCAGGAGGAAGTTGCGGAGCTCCTGGCGATCCTTCGTGGGCGTGTGGGCCGAGACCTTGGGAGGGGAGCTGCGCACCTTCACCATGGACGAAGGGCGGCTCCTGACGCGGGCGATGAGGGAGTCCCTGATCCGGCGGAGCTGCGTGGAGTGCTTCCGCGACACAGCCAGCTGCTGCAGGTTGAGGTACTGCTGGAGGAGTTCGATCTCTTCGTCGCCGCCTCCTTCACCCGTCCAGTACTGCTGGAGGGAGGAGCATCCTGCTGGCCGGGTCCCTGCCTGCTGCTGGTGTTTCCTGCCGGGGGACTCCCACCCCTGCACCACGCTTGGGGAGGAAAGCCTGGAGGCCGGGGAGTCAGGGGCAACCTCTTTGTCCTGCTTTTGCTTGAGGTTTGGAGAGGAAGAAGAGGAGGGAGGTGGTGGGGCGTGGGTGTGGGGCAGGAGGCGGCGTCTTGCCTCCTTCACCTTCCGTCGTAGAGCTTCCAGGGGCATGACTGGGGTGCTGAGGCCTCGCTGGAGACGGTACCTGGGGGAGACGAGGTCGTTAGAGTGGGGAGTGAACGGTAAGGTCATTGTCAAGAATCATACTCCTACAATGTCTTCTTATACAATGTACGTTAACCCCTTGTACACAATGGTATGATCGTTGTGCACAACGGTTTATCCCTTGTGCACAACGGTATAATCCTTGTCAACAACGGTATAATCCTTGTGCATAACGGTACAGTCCTTGTGCACAACGGTACGACCCTTGAGCACGACCATGATGAGCCGGTGGAAAGGTCGCGCCATCAGAACCAAGGGTCGCACGGTCTTGTCCAAGACTCCTCTACCGTTGAGTCCAAGAAGCTCCTGTACGGTACTTACAACGAAATTCTGATACGGAACATGGCTTACGCGTAGCGCTTGCCGTATTAGAATATCCATCTTCTGGTAGGAGAATCGACTAAAGTCCTGTCCGTACGCTGGTGGATAAAAACGAGAATGAATAAAGGCAAGGCCGACTGGATCATCCGGTGTTATATGACGCGTCTCGGAATTCCGTTTTCAGGCTTGATTTGGTCGTCAGGGTGTTCGACCTTGGAGTGAGTGAGTCACGCAACCTGGGGTGCGGTGGGACGGGCCGGCCACGCGCCTCACCTCAGGCAGGCTAGGGGACCGCGGGAAGGACTGGCCACTCGCTTCAGCCGCTCTAGACATACGTATACACACCTGCCGAATCCAGGTATCCATTTAACGACAAGCCCCGAAGGGAAAGATGGACGGCTTGGGTTGACTTGCAAGCTGATTGCTTAGCTCTGGGCATGAAACCTGGGCGGGCCCTTGCGTGAATAATGGTAAGGATCGCTTACCACCAGACCATGGAAGCCCGTACACTCTTGGGTACTTTCATTATCCCTCTCTGCTTTACTGTAGGTTATAGAAGAATAGAGGGTATCACAGCTATGGCGAAGAGAGTCTTAAGAATTTCCAAGTTTAAAGTTCTTGTATATGCATCCCTTTAGTCACCTCTTGGCCGCCTATTGTGAATGCAGTCAGCATTTTCAGTGGGGGTACATGGTACTGAATCCTTCCATTATTTAGAAAGCTGTCAGATTGATGTGATCTAATCAGATAACTCAGAAGTTGAATGAAACATCTGGTATATATGCTAGTACATCGATCCTGTAAATAAATGTGTTCTTCGTAATCGGAAAAGAAATCGCTTTTCTCATTTCCAATTGGAGATGCCTCATATGGGAATCTCTTTGTGTGTGTGTGTGTGTGTGTGTGTGTGTGGACTTCTTCTGCTGCTCTTCTTTGTTGCCTACCGTTCATGTACGATCGATAGGAAGTCATGGATGAGAGACCTTGGGTACAGGATTAACCTTTGTATGAGGCAAGACCCCACCGGAAGGACTAGCCCACTGACTGTTTGGGACTCCGTCGTGGTTACCGCTCTTGCATGGCTGCTGACGTCATTCGTAGTCATGCAGCGTGGAGAGGCGACTCATTTTCGTTCCGATGAACAGGGAGTGGGATAACCCATGGCTGCCGCGGAGACAGGAAGATGGTTCCTCTGATTCAGACACACGAAACGTGAGTCGGGAAGAGGCTGCTTTGTTTCGTTTTACATCTGACATGATTCTACTCTTCCATCTGTGCGAACCTTTGAGCCTTTGATGTGGCCATAGGTCAGGTCGTCATACCCAAAGGCCGCACCGAGGGAGAGGTTCAGTTGACCAGCTCATTGCCTCGTTATTCCAATAGATGAATCCTTGCCAAAAGCAGCCGTTGGTCGGCCCACGTGTTTAGTGAATGGGAACTGGGCCTTTGGCTTCTGTAGCCAGCGTTACTGAAGATTTCTTGCACACAAAGGTAGTTTGTAGTGAAGCACCCCGTTGGAATTATTATTATTATTATTATTGTTATTATTATTATTATTATTATTATTATTATATATACGAAAATATGAAAGTAAAGCACATCGAATAATCGAGTATTACGAATTAAAGGAGAGAGAGACGTATCAGGAGATTCGGAGTGTGACCCGTTATCGTATCCTTAAGGAACAAGGTCCTGCGTCACGGACGGAGAAGACGTTGGCGTGGATATATTACCCGCGTGACGTCACCGTTCCTCTCGGGAGATCCAATTTAAATTTCATAAGCCTGTGGTGGGGTGAGGTGGGGGGGTTGGGGGGTCAGTCGATAGGTGGTGTGTTGGTTGGGTAGCAGGTGTTTGGGTCCCAATGGTAAACCCTTCACTCCTCTGGGGAGCCTTCCCCTCTAGTCTCATCCCTCAGATATAGACACCTTTTCCGTCTGGGGGCCCGATGTACCGTTACGAGGGCCCGGAATTCCGTTTTCTTGAGGGCCCGGAATGTCGTTGCCTGAGGGCCCGATGTTACGTTATCTGAGGACACGGAATTTCGTTTTCCTGAGGACCCGGAATTCCGTTATCTGAGGACCCGGAATTCCGTTACTTGAGGGCCCGGAATTCCGTTATCTGAGGGCCTGGAATTGCGTTTTCCTGAGGGCCCAGAATTCCGTTATCTGAGGACCTGGAATTCTGTTTTCCTGAGGGCCCAGAATTCCGTTGCCTGAGGGACCAACATTTTATGTAAACCTCATATGTAGTCCATCTGGGACCCGGTATTCTGTTAACAGAGACAAGTTCAACGGTAGGTTATACTGGACCAATCATGAACAGATGGGTCCAGACTCAGTTATCCGGGGCCTCGTATCTAGTTATCCGTGGTCCAGTATGAGATTATCCGTGGTCCTGCATTTGGTAATCCATAATCTGATATCAGGGTGTATAACCGTTGCTCACTATCTCAGTATCCGTGGTCTAGAATCTAGTTATCCGGGATGCAGTCTCCGGTTAACTGTGGTCCATTGTCATTATCCGTGGTCCGGGATTTGCCTCCGTGGTCCGGTATTTGTCTCTGTGGTCCGATATTTGCCCGCCTGGTCCGGTATCATTACCCATGGTCCGGTATTTGCCTCCGTGGTCCATTATCATCATTATCCGCGGTCCGGTATTTGCCTCCGTGGTCCAATATCATAATTTTCCGTGGTCCGGTATTTGCCTCCGTGGTCCAATGTCATCATTTTCCGTGGTCCGGTATTTGCCTCCGTGGTCCAATATCATTATCTGTGGTCCACCGTTGACCCCACCCCCAAGCTTGTGGCTTCAATTCACCGATATCGAGGCAACACGAAGCCCCGGATCTAATTATCCACCGTTCGGTAAACAAGCACTTCAGTCCACTGATGTTTTTTTTTCCGAATATTAAAGTTTGATAAGTTTTTTTTAAGGTTGGTGCTGTCGTTGGGTTCGGACAAGGTCTTCCCAGAGTTCTTCTGTCTACGAAGAAAGTGGCTTTCCGTATTCATACGGGAGCTCAGAGCGGGAAATTTTTTCCGGTTATCGGACGTGGCATCGCGTCGCAGAGCCGGTGCTGCTGCGTCAGCGGAGGGGGCCCCGAGACGCGATCGGCTTTCCCGGCCGATTTAAACCGATCGTGACTGTACTCGTGACCATATGAGCTGTCGATCACGCGCCGCGTTCCGGACGAGGGAAAGGGAGCGAATGTTTACAATGTGTGTGTGTGTGTGTGTGTGTGTGCGTG
>JAUUDW010475898.1:0-12434 GCA_032361385.1 Panulirus guttatus | reverse complement strand
CCACCACACCGCCAAGTGCTTCCAGTTAGATTTAACGATTACATTGTAACCAAGTAAAAATTTAGTACAGAACAATACCCATATAACTGTACAGCTAATATTCATTTTAGTTTAAAATTTAACATATATCAAAATCCTATTATATTTTTGTAATAAACAAGTATTTCTTTAAGTTGATGTACAAATATACAGTACACTACTATGTCTTTCAAAAGAAAAAGAATGCAACAACATTCATACCTATTACAGTCTACCACAGCATGCCTTCTGTTAGAAAGCAGCTACTATTTTGTCACCCACAAGAATGTAAGCAACCATTTTTGAGAACATACTGAGAAAGTAACAAAAGTCTCTCTCTCTCCTCCGAAATATTGAGACTATGTAAGAAACATAAACCAGTATAAAAGCAGTGTGCTCTAGAATCGTGCACAAATAGTTTAAGACCACTAAAAATGTTCAAAAACTGTTGACAGTGGGATCAGGAGCTTAGCTATTGTCAGGAAACAAGAGATGAACCAGGTTACTGTCAGGAAAAAGAGCAGCAAAAATTGTCATGAAAAACAATTTCAAATTTTAGATTAATGGATATAAGTGCAACTTCAAACAATGCAGAACTGAAATACTTAATTTGTATAGCTCTCCAGCAATTTCTAATATACAGCGAATAGCAGAAGACATTGTCGAATTCGTTGTCATTTTTTAAGCTTTTTTGTCAACGTCACTTTTAAGATATATCCTGAAATAAAGTGTCTTCTATGTGTCAGAAATAGAGGGACCAGGGGAATACAAGAAGAAGGAGGGATGTAGCCTTTGGGGTATCAGAAAGTAGATTTTCAGGAGGGCGAGACATGTGCCAGGGGCAGTCAACACAAAAATCGGAGTAATGTGGAATAAGAAGGGTGACATGCTGTTAATCAGCTGAAACAGGGCACGTTCTGTGTGGGCTTTGCTGTGGATAGGAGTTTCTTGTTTTCATATACTGAACATAATAGATAGAGATTGGATGTGTGGAAATGAGGCCAATGTTCGTGTGTTCTTGGTGCCAACTTGCTGAAGCTGGAAAAGTTATTCTGTACATGTACATTAAAAAAAGGAAATTACAGATACTTATAAAACGTTCTCTTTAATGTGCTTACCATATTATTTTGTGTATCACTCAGGGCTGGGACCAGGCTGATAAAACGATCAGTTGTGGGTGATTCACCATCATCACAAAGACAAAGGCAATAAGAACAATGGAATAAAAATCTCCACCACGAGTCAACCTTCATTTCAGACCCTTCACACGGTCGATTAGGCCCCAGCCGCAGACGACTCTCATATGTGACAGAATCATATCTTCGGTAGGGCTTTTTAGAGAGACATACCCAAGCATCTGCATCATTAAACTGACAGTCATGTATGGTACCCATGCATCGGCGATGTTGACCACAGTATTGTGATGAAGGCATGTAACAGTTTTCACTCTTGGTGTGTTGATAGTAGTTGCAGTTTTGTGAACAAGAGCCACCTGCATTCATATCTACTTCGTTTTCAATATACCCCTGAAAAAAGTTTTATCAATCAGTATTTACAACTGGAAAAGAATAGTTTAGAATGTTAAAAATTTGATTGCATCCTCCAAGTTTTACCCATTTGATTCTACAACTTACCAGTCAGTTTTAGGGATTGTCCATAAATCATGTCATTATTTTCAATCTCCATGTGACACATGGTCACACACAGGCTCCTTGCACATACAAAATTAAGACACACACCAAATAATACCTTTACTTCAATGAAATATTTCTTTCTATGCAATTCAAGTGATCCATGATGGGCCTTACTGCAGGTTACTGTCATTTTTCAAGGTTGCACATTTTTGCTTATTATTTTCATCATTGGTGTTTTTGTGTTATGCTTTATTAATATCAGCCATAGGTTCAGTGTACTTTAACAGAAGATGTAATCCACAGCACCTTCACATAAAGTAACAATACACGAGGTATGAGTTGGGTGGTTCTAGCTCTGTTTCCTTACAAGACAGAGCTGAGTCAAAAGCGGTCCGACTTATAAACTGTCCCAGGATAATTTTCAAACTTAACCCCATTGCCCTACGTTGCAATGTTGATTCACTTTCCCTCTTTGGAGGTATCATTTTGGTTTTGCCTTCGAGAGCTGGCTGCTTGTATGCCTTCGCCACTAGCTAGACCAAACAATACTCAGCAACCTGCTGGATCACATTCTAATTGTGTGGCCATCGGCAATTCAAGAGTGGGCCGTTTTGATAACTGCTTCTTTCCCTACACGTCAAAGCTTTGGATCTTTCTACCTTCCCATGTCTTTTCCAATAACTATGACCTTGCATATTTCTAAAGACAGGTCTTTCACTTTCTTAAAAATTCGTAATACTTTCCCTTGTCTTTTCTTCTTCCGTTTCATAATTCTCTATATTTCAGTTAAGGTTCGGCCTCGATGATGACTTTTTTCCGTGACTGGAGCCTTCAGCATAAAAGAAAGAAAACATTCTAAATACCAAGGAGAACACCTCTAGTCATAACGTAGCAGGGAATGGGTTAGAGGGTATACGATATAGTGAAAAACTGAGATATGGTTGACACTAAGTAGAGGAAGTGCAGGAGGATGAGAGACCGTGCTGGAGGAGGCCACCACCAAGCAGGGGAAGGCTTGAGAAGGAAGAAAGGAGAAAGATGTGTGATAGGATGGCCAGCTAGGACCAGGTAGGAGAAGAAAATGTTGAGGAAAGAGGCGATGCTGATAGTTAGTACAAATAACAACCGAAGGAATAAAAGTGTAAACTCGAGAGAATGGTTATAGAAATGAAACGGTTGGTTGGAACGGAGGAAGGACTGAAAAGAACCAAGAGGAGACTACAGTTATATCTGTAACTAAGGTGAAAAGTAACTTACAGAAGTGTCCAAGTTAAACGTAGAAAATGAATGATGACAAAATTAGATGAGATTATGTGGGAGACTACGGAAGCTTTAAAGAATTTAGAGAAATGGTTAATACTAGGAAAACGTAAACAAATATAGAGACACAGGCAGAAAGTGAAAGAAAGAAGATAAACGGACAGAACATGGAAAAGGGTAAACGAGTTACAGGTGGACAAACGATACAGCACAACCTAGGGAAGAATTTGTTTGGTAGAGAGAGAAGACACGGAGATAGATGGTACAAATGTAAGGTAAAACAGAATGAGATAATTGAAAAGCGGATTGTATGGGAATCTAGAATAAAGTGAGGATGGTAAAGTTTGCAGGACTGGAAGATGAAATTACCAGGAATATATCAAGTGGTAAGAGAAAAAAGATACGGAAGGGTTATGGGAAAAGGAAATGGAGACGTGTCAGTAGTGATAAAGGGAGAGTTAAAGTGGCCAATGAAACGATATTGTCAAAGTCAGAGAGAGCTGAAAAACTGGGTGAACCAGAATGGTTCGACCTTGTGTTCAGTAATGGAATGTACCCAGGAACGTTTTTTTGGAAAGATATGGAGGGGAACCTTAAACGATTGTATATATCTCCATTTCTCTCGTGTTTTTACTTCATACATCTCTGTAATGTCTCCAATATTCGAGCTGTTATAATACTCTAACCTGTATACCGTACAGAGTCTGTCTCAGGTGAATTCTGGTGGCTTAAGGAAAACGAAAATTGTAACAGAACTGAGCATTTCTGAAGAGCCCACCGACTGACCGTGTGTGGCAATATGGAACAGGTACTTGAGCAACGCAACCCTTTGTCCACACACAGAAAAGTGTCGTGCGTCTGGATGACTCTCATGTTGATCTCTGTTTATTTCTTTTCCCTTTTACGATCGAAAATGAATATTTGGGAAAATTATTTGCCAGTATCTTGCCCCGTGGCCACAGGCTGAGGCAACTTTAACGCACTCAGGCAACACTTTATCAGTGTGAAGAGAGCCTTCTCAGGTGGGCAAGTTCCACAGAGCTGAGTGATGGGGCCACCACTATTTCCGGTCTGTGAAGAGGATTAGCCAAACAAGACGGAATCATTCCTGAATATACATCATGATGATGCCAGGATGATGAAAGAAATGCACAGTTAGAGGGACAGTAAAATATTACAGAGAGACTTAGTCAAGATGCAACAGTGATCGAACAACACGGGTAATACAATCCCACCCTGGAGAATGCAGTCATGAATGTGGGACCAGACTGGGAGTACCGTAGTGGAGAAACAAAGTACAAGAGTCGTACTGTGAGAAGGATGTCGGAGTTGACATAGTACTGAACTTCCCACGTGCATTCCACCTAAGCTGGATTGAGCCACAAACTTCTGGTCTCCTCGCCTGAGGAAATACATACAGCTTCTGGATATGGCCCAGAGAAATGCATCAGGAATGGTACAGGCATGAGTGAAATGACCTATGAAAGGAAGATGGAAGCCCTATGTCTGCCCACTTGAGTAAAGAAAATTGGGAACAAGATATATATAAATTCCTTAGAGGTTATGACAACATGAACATACCCAGTCCCTTGAAGTCAGCAGAGAATCTAGAAAAGAAGGATAAAGCTGGAAGCTAGGCAAGTGCGCGAAGAAACATGTATATGCATTTTCTTGATAACAACGAAATGAAAACGTAGAACAAGGTGAGCGAAGAGGTTGTAAGTGGGAGTACCACCAAAACTTTTAAAGTGTACCTATGTATATACGCCGTGTCCTGCCTTATCGAGGTAGCGCCAGGAACAGACGAATAAATGGCCCCTCACTCACTCACATTCGCTCTGGCTTTCATGCGTAAAGCACCGAAAACACAGCATTCTATCCAAAACCAGACCCCACAGACCCTTTCGTGGTTTCCCTTAACTGCTTCTTATAAACTGGTTCATTCCAATTCAGTCTATCTCGTTGAAGCTGGACACCCTCCTGCCTGTATGGTCCCGAACCATTCTCTCCATATATGCGTGTATGCAGCACACCTTCTTCAGCTCTTTCAACCAGAGTCTCATAAAACGACACCTGTCTCTTAACCTGTCATTTCTTACTGGATCAACCCTCCTCACACCACATATTGTCCTCAGACATTTTAATTTTCAACACATCTACCCTCTTCCGTACATTCTTACATAGATTCCAAGTTACGCATGCAAACAACACCGTCGAGACTAATACGTTCAAACGTGCTCGTCTTTGCCCTCTCCTTAATTTCTGTCGACATTTACTATCAGTCTTTCATTTTCACACACACTTCCATACTTAGAAACCAGCTTCTGTAGTTTCCCACTTGAATCTGCCACCAGTGCCGTGTCATCAACAAACAGTAAATGACTCACCTCCTAAGCCCCCACCACTTCTGAAAGACTGCAGACCTACCCCTGTACCCAGAACCCATGCATTTACTTCCCTCACCGCCCCATCTATAAACAGATTAAAAAGCCATGGTAACATCACACACCCGTGCCACAGACTTATTTTCACCTGAAATACCCTCCTCTCTTCACATTCGCATACACGCTTTACGCTCTTCATGAATATTCCTCACTGCTTTTACTAGCTTTTGTCCCACACGTATATTCGTAACACCTTTCACAAAGCATCTCTATCAACCCTGTTATATGCTTTCTCCAGATCCAAAACCACCACATGCAAATCCTTCTGTTTCTCTTGTGTTTTGTAACACAAATTCTTGAAGCAAACACCTGATCCACACATCCTCTACCGCTCTTGAAACCATATTGTTCCACCATCCCCTCAGTCTGATGCTCTGTGCAAGCCACCGCCTTTTCAGTCGCCACTCCTCCATACAACATACCAGGTAAACTTAATAAATCTTTACCTCTCTAATTCGCACATTCACCTTTGTGCCCTTTGCCTTTATACAGTAGCACTATACTGGCATTCATGCAATCCACAGACACCTCACCATGATTCGTACATACAATGAAAACCCTAAGTAACCAATCAACAACACAGTCACCCCTTCTTAAGCAATTCAACTGCAATGACATCCACTCCAGTCGCCTTACCACAATTAATCGTATGCAAGGCTTTCACCATCTCTTCTATCTTTACCAAACCACATGTCATGACTTTCTCTTTTCACTAAACGACCCAAGTACCCTACATCTGCCACCCTGTCATCAAGCACATTCAGTATCCATCACTTTACCTTGTTAGTATTTCCTCATTTGCCCACTACAACGATGTTCCCATTTGTTTACTCATTTTTTTTTCACTCTTTTAACCTTCATCTTTTTTTTTCCTGAAGTTTGATACTCGCTCAACCTCAGCTCTCCTTTGCCCTTTTTTTCCCCTTTTTATCCCCTGCACCTTCCTCTTGACATCCTGAAACTTTCTCTTGTATATCTCCCAGTCACTTGCACTCCTTCCCTGCAAATAACACCCCTACACCTCTCTTTTCTCTTTTACTAGCAACTTAACTTCATTCCTCTATATTCTACTCATTTTCACATGGCCATCTGCTACCCACTGTGTGTCACACATTTTTCTCTCACATGTAAGCACTGCTTCCCTAAATACCTCCCATTCCTCAACACCCACTTCCCAGGATTCTTTACTCTTTTACCATTCTACACTCATTCTCTACTGGTGTCTCTTAACACAAGCCTCTTTTCCAAGCGCATGCACTTCTACCCTGTCATATTTTCTTTTTTCCGAAGACACCTACAAGCCTTCGCTCTCGCCTCTACCAAGTAATGATCAGACATCCCACCAGTTGCCCTTCTAAGTACGATCACATCCATGAGTTTCCCGTTTGCACGCCTGTCAATTAGTACATAATCCAGTAATGCCGCTTACAATCTTTACTTGTCACCCACGTATACATATGTATGCCCCTCTTCTTGAACCAGGTATTCCCAGTCACCTCTCCTTTTTCAGCAAGCATCTTCACAGTGTTCATCATGTTCATTCATTTGACTGGGTACCCCGTATCCCCCAGTTATACCCTGCATTGCCACATTAAACACTCTCACATTCACATCACCCTTCACTAATATCCGATTCTTTGCAGGAAAATTACTGCCACACCACTCAGCTGTTCCCAAAATATTCGTCTCACTTCCTCACTCCTCTCATTTCTAGGTGTATGAGCATTAATAACAACACATCCTTTGTAATTCTACTCATAGTAATCTGGGAATCACTTCCTTTCAATCTTTTACACATTGGCACAACTCCTCCTTCAACAGACGTGACCCCTTCCTTATGTCTCGCCTTCACACCAAACTCTAACTTTACCCCTAACTTTTCTAAGCCATTCTTTCCCCTTATATAAACATAAAAAAGATACAAGAAAAATGCGTGGGATCCCTCGAATGTAAAGCTCCCTCCCCATATGTACAGACAGGTAATAACAAATAAGGAATAACCCAAAACTTGCCCATCAATTCTCTGTATTGGTGAAAGTGGTGATGGTATGTGGGAAGCTCGGATTGGTATATAGTTTTTTTGGGGGGTAAGGGAGGAATGGCGGTAGGGCTTTTGTTGGGAAGGTTTGATGAAGCAGAGTGACGATGTTTATGTTTAGATGGTTACGGGGGAGGCTGGTGGCACTATTGTTATTGATATTCTATTGGAAGGATCTCCTCACTAATCCACACTCATCTGTAACATGTTAATTTTTCACTCTCACGGTTCCTTCCCTCGCTCGTTATCATTTTCAATTTAGCGCCAACTGCATCTTTACTTTCCCAACGGCTCCTAATTTCGATCTAGCATATCAAATCCAGTATTCACTCTCTGTGTTTCTCTCACCTCCACCGTCACCCCTCACTCCTCTCTTAGCTCCCATTCGTAATTTTACTGTGGGTTGAGGTAACCTTCCACTCTTTACTCTTGCCCAACTTCTCTCATTACCATATGAAAACATTCCTCCCAGTCTCTCCTTTTCATTTTCGCTTCCATATTTTTTGTTGGGTCTTTAGTATCCACTGAATTTATGGAACTTCGAACAACACAGTTCCGTTCACACGCGCTGTGCTGCATGTGAGGCAACGGCCAGGCAGACCTCTGTCGTGTTCCTCTCTCGTAGACAGATGTATATCCAAGTATTTTCCACAATTCTCCCTGTACCAGATTAGCATCATCAGAGTTCTCCAGTAGATTGATAACACAGCTTTGTATGATTTTAGGGTCAGGTCATCATTTTGGGTTAGGTTACATTAAGTACGATCATAAAGGAGTGTTATTGTGAATTTCCAGGTAGACAGAAGGAACAATGGATTTATCAAACATGAAAATGAACTTTCTGAAACCTAGGAACCAAAGTTCTCTTCAGTTCATAGCTCCGGCCCTCAACAGTGTCTCTTGTAATATGCCCCAACCTGGACCTTAACCCAATCATACTCACTTACCTTCATCTACATTTGATTTCCTCTTGCTTCCCGAACTTCATGCATCAAAGTCTCCAAAGTGTGATTTGATTAGCGAATTTGCATTATGTCATTTGCATAAATAAGCATGCATAATTCCTTCATTTGTCCTCCTTAGACAGAATACTCCGTGTTTGCATCATTTAGTAATCTCTCTCCAGACTCCACTTACACCGGACAGCCGGAGCTGCCGCCACCTAACGTGTCCCACTCTTAAATTAACCTCGCGAACACCTGTGAGGGCAGGTGCCTTCCGCCCCTCCTGGCGGCTCGGTCACCATCTCACTAGCTATAAACACAATCTCAGTAATACCTTCCTCTACCTCTAGAGAGTTCCATTAGAGTTATGTCGCGTTCATGATGGTAACTTGTTATATTTTGTTTTTACTTCAGAGAATTTGGGTTCTTTTCAGTAACGCGCGCGTGCACACACACACACACACACACTGAATTTCCGAATTCAATAAACCGCTCTTTCTTTCCTTATCTATTTACACGGGGCAACACGAGAGTTTTTCTGCATCTCCGTAAAACACAGTTAGATCACACGCACTCCGAAGTTGGTCTGATACACGGTTGATAAAGTTCAACCTAAGCAAATGTAATGTAATGAGTATGGCACAGAGAGAAAGACCGCCTCAAATATGATTATCATCTAGCGGGAAATAAACTTCAGGATTTTGTGTGTGAGAAGGAGTTGGGAGGCGACATGGTCCCCATAAGCTGTCGCCAGAGTTCCATACTAGGAGAATAGTTAAGGAGACAAGGTGTCTTTTGGCAAATATCAGATTGTCTTTTAAGCATATGGATAAGGAAGTATTTATCAAGCTGTTCATATCTTACAGAAGGCCAAGTTAGGATATACCTTTCAGGTATGGTCGCTGCACCGAAAAATCACAAAGGTTATAGAGAAGGTCCAGAGGAGGGCAACAAAGACGTTTCCTGAATTAGGAGAACTCAGGTACAGGGAAATGCTAAAGGCTTTAGATTTTACCATTTTGGAAGAGAGAAGAGTTAGGGGTGACCTGATCACAATCTTCAAGTTTCTTAAATGGATCGATGAAGTGGACTGTAAACAGTTCTTCGAGAGATATAGGGATAGAGTAACCACAAGGTATAACAAGAAATTATGAAACAAAAATGATAAATGTAAATAAGTACTTTAGTGGTATGAGTGGTAAATGAATGGAATAGAATGACTAAGGACATGGCTAATGCAGCACACATTGATTTAGGAAGTTGTATGATAACAGAATTTTTGCTATATAGGTCCCACAAGTATAACACTCCCTTCCCGTACAGTACAGTTAGGTAATTACACGCACACACACACGCACATACACTCACACACACACACACACACACACACACACACATACACACACACACACACACATACACACTTATAAGAGGGAAGGCACGGTGCTTAGGCAAGGTTAAGAGACGGGGCAACACGAGTTTGGCCCTGTTTAAGTCCTCAGGCTGGCCCGTGGTCAATAACGCTAACCACTACACCACGGAGGCCCATGTGTGTGTGTGTGTGTGTGTTTAATGTCATAACTGGGAGTCGTGTGGCAGAAGCTTTCATCGAGTTTTTCCAAAATAAACAGAAGAAATATTATCTTGTCGTCCTGTCTTTTCTTGGAATGATTATGGTTGACTCACGTTAGTGCATTTCGTAATTCCTTCGTTCGTTTGGTGACAGAAAAAAAGATGCACTGTCAAGATACTTTACTTCCTCCGGACAGACTAGGGTACGGTGACCCAGTATCCCATGGGAACATTATGAGGTGGTCGTCCACCCAGCATTCCCCGGCCTCTGGACTAACTACTGAGCTAGGAAAAAAAAAGAAATACTGATTTTGAGTTATTAATCCTATGGCTAGAACCACAATTATGATTACTTATGTCATCAGTAGTATCAGTGGCAATGATTATATCATCTATAATCACTTACTGTATTCACTACGGCTCATCCTTCGTGATATTTTCTTTATCGATACATTTGTTATCATTACTTACGGGCAGTATGGAGGGTTTTCAGCCATGAGAGTATTGGATGTCTGGGTTACATTATCCTCTTATAGCCCCGTAATGAGAAGCTTACGGTCCACTTGTCTTCTGTCAGATCATTGTCCCTCACCAGGTTATTTAACATTGATTTAGTGAGTATTTTGGTGACCCTTTCACAGATACCTTGTTTAGGTCGTCGTCCGGAGAGAGCGGTCGATGTCCAGAGGGAAAGACTAACACACAGATAAACACACGACGCTGACGACGAACCAACAAGCCTTTGACCGCTTGCCTCGAGCAAGTGTTCTTGGTCAGGGGGCAGCACACGGCATATGGTAGGATCCCAGTATTAACATATGTAAATTCTGGCGTTGTTTCTCTGCTGGCAGACCATCAGAATATTACAGATATCTTTTGTATCTATTTTAATTCATATAATTCACGAGTCTATAATGAACGTTACTCGTTCAGTTTTATCTCAGATTGAGCAATCATTATGTTAACAGCTTACTCCGTATCATAACTATTATTATTAAAGTGGGCCATAATTCTTGGAGTAACTTTTGCCGAAACGAACGTTGATGTAGGACGTCATGGGAGTCAGAGCTCACATGGCCGCTGGTAGGTGGCGCTGAAGAATCGATGCACTGGGGGAAGGTCGAAGTCCGGAAAAGGTGTATCTAGGAAACTGAGAACTGTTAGACGAAGAGACGGGCGCTGGCAAACACCTTGGGTTACTCTGGCTGACGTGGAGACAATACATTCATGTATATAACTTCGAAGTCAATATTTGTAAGGTACGGCAAATGACTGGTAACTGTAGACAATTGGTAATCATTGTTATAGAAACTCATACAGTAATAACAATAATAGCAGTTACGAGAATGATAGTGACAGGAGCAGTCGTAACTGAGTCAGTGGAGACAGTAGTAATCTATGCTATGAAAAGGCGGACTGGTCTGATCCTGGGCGACAGATGAAGAAATTTTGTGCTAGTGCTTTGTAGTGTAGTTCAGGAATAATTAACAGACAACAGAATTGACCAGAGAGCCAGACATACACGCAAGCATGTTAGATATGAGACTGACACTCAGGCAGAGAGAGAGAGAGAGAGAGAGAGAGTCAGGAAAACAGACCTACAGGTACTCAGACAAGACGTATACAGACAGTGTGGATGGACGAACGACAAGACACACATGCAGGAGCTAACCAAGCGGGTGGCAGCCTTGTTGATGAGAATTTAGTCTTCTTTGTCCCTTTCTCTCCCCGTGGTCGATCCTTCCCCCTTTCCATTCCCTCCCATTTGGGCTTGGATATAATATCGATATAGATAGCGTTGCAGCAAACACTGGACGAAGTCTTAGGCATTTTTTATATTCAGAATTCTATTAGAAACGTAAAAGATTTGGATTACACACATTTTGAAGGGGAAAAATAAGGAAATCATTTTTCCTTTTTTAAGTTTTCATTTTGCAAACACGAACCTTTTCATATTCGAGTCTTAAGAGAGAAAATAAATTGACTGATTTTTATCAGGAGGAAAAACTACGATTTGAAAAATAAAAATCTTTCACATAGATGACGGAAAATTTACATGCAGAAAAATATACTGCTTTGAACATCACCTGAATTTACTTGTTTTTATTTCAAGAAACTAATTTTTTGTACTGTAGGAATGTTTTGAAATGTTCTCTGGCTGTTTGATGATAGGCGGTGTTCTCTGGTTCTGTGATGAGGACTCTGGTTTTCAGAAGGAAAAGCCCTTGATATTCTCTCTCTAAGTGAGTGGGTGAAGTAATAGTAAGGGAGCTAGACTGAGGGGAAGGGAGCTAAAGTGATGGAACTTGGGTGAGGGAAATAGAGAAAACTGGGATAATGTCATTGTAAGGGAGCTCAGGTGAGGGAAATATGAGGTAGATAGGATAAGGGAGGTGGGTTGAGGGGAAGATAGTGTGCTAGCGTTAGGGAAGGGTAAGGGAACTAGTGTGAAAGAATGGTGAGGGAGTTAGGCTGAGGGGGAAGAGGTTCTAAATGAGCCACTTGGTAACTGGGTTATTTTATC
>JAUUDW010475788.1:0-10764 GCA_032361385.1 Panulirus guttatus | reverse complement strand
CCATAACGTTCTGTTAGTCAATATGAGTCTTCGATACAACGGTGATATTCATTAAATGAAGTTACAATCAAGGGAATCCATTTTCAGGTGGAGCTGAGAACACTGTCATGATTTCACCGTCCTTAATGGGTGGTGATGCTAGCTAGACTGTGACGGTGATACTAGGCTGTGATGACTGGGAGGCCTGTCCTTTGTTAAGGGTGGTGTTGCAGCCTCATCGCTGGACCTGATTTCAGGTAATTCCTCGCTGCAGACATAACAGTTTTATAACTCTGTATATACGTTGCCCTGGTTGACATTCGGAAAGAAGTACGGATGTGTAGTAATTCTGTTATAAACAGGTTGATCAGTAGCGGTAATTGATTTATATGTTTCTCACGTACGTAATCCACATATGATTATGGGATAGTCTGAAATTGGTTCGTTATAGTTGTGGGGATTGAGCATAGATTTTGCAGTTCTGGATGCATGTATAGTCAGGGATTGGATATTTGAACCAAGATAACGTATTTACGTCACTTGTTATCACTATGGCCAACGGCTAGGACTGGGAAATGCTTGTGCTAGAACAGCATACATATGGGGTTGGCATATTTTGATAACATATGAAAGATACATCTAAATTTCCGACTCTGTATTAATATTTCCATCAATATATGTTTATACTTGATCAATGTACCTTACGATGACGCGTAGGGAACCCTAGAAAACCTCTCGTAATCCATCGTTGCTCGTAAGAAAGAGAGGAAAAGATTCCTCAAGAGCAGCACATATGTAGATGGATGGAAGTACCTTGCTGTGGACGAGCGTGTGTGTGTGTTTGACACATCGCTCTTCAAGGCACTTCGTACCCATGAGCCCGAGGTTAACATTAGCTACTCATCCCAGTGTCGTCCATAATTTCGAACATATGGATACGTACTTTTAATCAAACCCGATTTAGACTAGATTAATCTAGCATGGGTGCCAACCTAACTTATTTATTTTTTTGATGAAACGAAAATTCGTGGTAGAAATTTGCACTCATATGAAGCTTATATTACCATCCTGTTAAATAAACACATTTATAAAATAACACTGTTATTAATTGACTTTATATAAACTCACGAAATGCTGTGAGAGTAAATGAATTTATTTTCATAAATGACGGAGGTGAAGGCACCTTTAGTAATGCGTTGATGCATGACTCTGGCGTGAATAGTATGTATGATTCCTCCGAACATTTCTGTTTCCATGAATATTGGATTGCTCTAAGGGACGGTTGGGTTACGATGAGCGTTCCCTTCTACCCACCTCAGCCACCATACGTTGAGGCATCTGTCCCGTCTTTAGGCATGAAGCTTGAAGCTCCTACGTGGAGCAAAGCCTCGAAGCTTCGGGTGCCTCAGAAAACGGGTCTTTGTGGTCTCGTATTGCCGAGAGGTCGAAGCAGTGAGAGCAACTGTTCGTTTGCTGCTCCCGTTTCATTTTACCGTTCCTCAGTTCAACCTGTTGGCCGAGACGACACGACCCCGAAAGGACTACGACAGTACGACCCCTTTTTGACCACGACTTACAACCCGTGGGTATAACCGAGAGACTTTTTTATGTAGTCCTTGAAGGTTGTAGGTTGCATGCTCCGACGTCATATCTATAACTCGTACCTACGTTCTTAAGGGTGGTAGGGTCGTGGTCAAGGGTCGTAGTATCGTGATAAAGGGTTGTGTAGTCGTGTTCAGTGGTAGTGGCGTCGTGGTCAAGGGTCTTACCGTCGTGCTCTAGTGTCGTGACGTAGTGCTCATTTCGTAACGTCGTGCTCAAGGGCCGCACCGCAGGTAATCCAGGGTCGTAAAGAGCTGATGAAAGGCTGGCAAGAATGACGTATGGGGTCCGCTGCAGCTTTTACTTTGCTGGAAGATAATAACTATTTGCCGAAGGAGGACCTGGACCTCCTCCTCCTGCACGCCCCATCGTGATTGACAGGTTTCTGGGCTGCATTAGAGAAGATTAAATTCTAATGCGGTTCCCACACACACACACACACACACACACACACGGGCTTAAAAAAAGGAAAAAATGATTTTTACGAGCGTCAAGAAAGGCCGCGGTTCCTCCTCCTGCTGCGTTTTGAAGCGTTGCTGGGTCGATCATCAAGAATGCAATAGAGTGTCGTTACTGAAGATGCATAATTAATCTCTTTTTTTCAGAATGTTTTACCGGAATTTTCGTCTGTTTTTTCTGAACCTTTTTAGCGGATGATGAAATGGTATCTGAACCTTCGAGGTGATTATAGTGAAACAGTTTCTAAGCCTTCGATACAGTGAAACAGTCATTGGTAGAGTGACCTGCAGCCTTCCAAGGTCACGCTACAGTAGTGAGGTCGTCCTTCCTGATCAGGTCAGTTTTGAGTTCCACTTTCAGAGAGTTTCGCCCTTAACGTACACATGATAATGCCTAATTTACCACTGTCTTTACGCTAAACGAAGGCGACTATTTATTTCTGCACTGTTTTTGAGATAAGCGAGATAATACAGAGGGGAAATGGCATTATCTGATGGAGAGACTTGTCTGTCTCTATCCCTCGACCCTCGAACCATACTTGAAGTATTGCGCTGATCAGAGCGTCAATTACCCGCCTGTCCACCGTTCTGGGTCATGGTCATCGCCTCGCGACAGTCATCTGTTTCCGCGCCTCCTGACGTCATCATGGCGACGCTTGGCGACAGGTGTGGTTGAAGGTGTCGACCCAAGTGAAGGATTATGGGCGGGAGGAGACCTTGGGTTGACGGAGCGAATGGCCCTGGCAACACTGACACTCCAACGGTACTGATGTGGTCGAGAAGTTCCGTTGTATCCGTTGGTTAACGCCTTTACGACGAGAGCTTACTGCAGACCAGGCAGTGTGAGTCACTGGCGACGACACCGGAGGCAGTGACATCCACAGACATCGAGCGAGACAGCGAGAATTCACTGCTGTTGCGCGGCAGTAAGGAAGGAAGGCCCTGGTGGTGATGGCAGCCTTGCATAATGATAATAATAATCGCTCTCTACTGGATTACGATGTGTATAATTGAGTCCCGATGAGGCGGCGTGTGTGAGAGAGGTACACAAACACAGAGAGCTGCCATCAGGGCCTTGTGTGGCAACCCTGAATTACCTCGCTAAATATTGTATTCCAACTCCACCAGCAGCGTCTCTAATAGTGCCCTCCCAGGATTGGCTTATTGAAGATTTTCACACATATATATACGTATTTTTTTGTAGGTTTTCTGTCGACATGATAGTATTGAGGGCTTGAGGTATAGATCCCGTATTTTTTTTTATAGTCAATTTTCGAAGCGTTTGGTTTACTGTTGGTAATGTTGTTGTAAGGGATGGCTACGTATGTGTGCTTGTGTGAAGAGACACACATACACACATATCCACATGTGACAGATATAATATACGTACGTAAACAGGCACACACACACACACACACACACACACACACACATATACGTTAACAGACGTTTTCATTCGTGTGAGCGAACAGAGATCCTTGTCTCAGGGAGAATTCGACAGCACAGGATACAGAGGGTGTCAGACCAGATTATCCATCACGAGGGAATATATATCACAGGAGTCGTGACTGTTCCTGTAGCCTGACGTGCAACGTCGTAAAGGTAAAATGTTGCAGATTGTGAGGTGGGCAAACAGCCGCTGAAGGGGACACCACTACCCCCTGTACCGCGATGCATTGGAGGAGGCTGGACATAACGCAGTGGCCATGTGGTATGTTACAGTGGCCATGTGGTACGTTACAGTGGCCATGTGGTACGAGACAGTGGCTATGTGGTATTATGCATTAGTCAGGTGGTATAGTGCAATGGCCACGTGAGGTAGAATACAGTGGAAATGTGGTATAATACAGTAGTCATGTATTACAAGACTGGCAATGTGGTAACATACAGTATCCACGTTACAGAATACACTGTCCACGAGATTTAATACGGCGGGTGGTGTGGTAGAATACAGTGGCCGTGTGGTGAGGGAGGGAGGACCTAATCAGAGGTGATGGTGAGGTCTGGAGGACCTGAAAATACAAAAAGTCCCTAAAATGGACGGCGACCCGGGATTTCCTCTGCTTCAGTCTTCTCACCCGTAAATTTCATAGCCTTCCCTCTCTTCGCTCCTCTCCAGGTAATTTAGTCTCCCTTAATGTCCTCCATTATTCCTGTTCTTCCTCATTACCTGTTCTCTGTGTTGTGCACTTGGCTCTCTCTCTCTGGCGCCGTTTTTGCCTAATGGAGAATCCAAGACCTCATGAATGTGGAAATTTAATCATTCATTTTTTTCTTTTCAAGACTTTTTTTTTGGTCGTCATCCTCCAATTTAATCATTATATATATGTGTAAAACTTATGCATCCAAGTTTTCATTCTTTCTTGTATACTGATTCATTTATCAGTATCTCTTATTTCCGTTCCTAGATTGTTTTGTCTACGTATGTTCACTGCCACCTCTCCCATTCACTGTTTCTTTTCCTTTTGTCCACTTGCATTCCATTCTGTAGGTAGCCACGCGTCCTCTGCTCTCTCTCTCTCTCTCTCAGTCGGTCTCTTCTCACCGTGTTCTATCACCTGCTGTTCTCTCAGTCCCTCAGCGACGTGGCTTCGTAACCACACCATCCCTCGATGCCTTAGCCTCGTCTGTCGCACATTGCGGTCGGGTTAAGCACGGCTCTCGTCCCTCGCTCTCTTTCTCTCTACTTCTGTGCCCAACAGGTTTATCATATTGTCAGATCAACCGACATGTATCCTCGCAATGTGATGATACGAACGGCAATTGTGACGCAGACTCGGGAAAGACGCTATCGCAAAGAAATGTCCGGTGCAGCTTTCAGGATCGGGAAAGCTGTTAAGGAAGGTGTGAACTGATGTGCTGATCCAGACCGGAGGTTTACCACGCCCTAGGGGCCAGTCGCTGCCACCAGCTGCCGTGTGTTCCTGTCACCACGGGATCGAGTTCCTGAACTACTGCCACCGGTCTCATCCGGGTTCCTGGTCATCATATGAACCATCTGTCGCTATTCCCCTCCCAACGCCACCTGCTGACGGATCCAGAGTCAAAGGTGCAGTTGCTGCCGACCATGGGAGTTTGACGCGTGTATAGACAGTGTGTTCTGTACTGTTTTATAACAACCCCCATCTCGTCTCATATACCCCACAGTAGACTCCCACCTGTGGCTCTCCTTAGCCCTCCACAACTTGAGTTTGCTGTTACCCATTCAACGTAAAGTGAAAGCAAGAGACGAATCCCTTCACCTCTCTAGTTTGTTCGAGACGAACTGAGGATCGTGATGCATGATCTGTCCTAAGACGATGGTCCAGTATTTTTGTCTACCAGTTCCCACTGGTGTGATGGGAGGGCATTTACGCCCCTCACCCTTGCCTGTAAAGATGACACAGTCGTGCTCAAGGGATTTGAGCATCGTAACTGCCTCCTGTAAAGCTCGGCTGGCCGTGACGCCGTCACCAGGTAATTAACGCTTTGACACGACTTAATCAATATCTATTTTTACCCCTCCAGTCTTTATCTACCTGACAACTGGAAAAGTTAATTTGTCACAGAGAGAAGTCTTTCTTTTCGTTTCCGTGTTGTCTGGGTGGGTGCTGACACTGTGGGATACAATGGGTGCTGACGCTGTGTGGGACACAGTGGGTGCTGGCACTATGTGAGGCACGGTGGGTGCTGACACTGTGTGGGGCACAGTGGATGCTAACACTGTGTGGGGTACAGTTGGTGCTGAGACTGCGTGGGGCACAGTGGGTGCTGACACTGTATGGGGTACAGTGGCTGCTGACACTGTGTGGGGCACAGTGGCTGTGGCAAGGTGAGAGTGGGGGAGGTACTGAAGGACGAACACGAGCCACACACACACACATACACCCTCAAGACACGAGGGGAGGACGCCAGAGGCAAGGGTCGGGACGTGCACACCTCACTCCTTCGTCCCGTCCTCCTCTGTTCCCACAGCGAGAATGACTAAGGTTTTCGTCCCCCCGCTATTCCCACAGCGAGAATGAAGAGCCTTATCTCTATATCAATTCATTTTCCAAATAATTTTGATAGATTTTGTGCTCTTTCTTCGTCCCCCCACTCATCCCACAGCGAGAATGAAGAGCCGTATGTCTATATCAATTCACTTTCCAAATAATTTTGATAGATTTTGTGCTCTTTCTTCAAGACACAATGATGCACGCTTGAAATTTCATGTAACATTCTTTTCTACACTCGTTACCCCTTCATCATGACAATATGGCGCCAGAGAATGACTGTAAGAGGATCAAGTCTACGATTCTCGGAGTCTAAGATAACAAAGTGACATCACTCACTGTGGATATAACACGGTGGATGATAACTCTCCTTGAACACCCGTGGAGAAGGCCAGAAGCCATCAAGCCCGGCCGAGTGCCTAAGAAGAGCGCGGTTATTGAGCTCCCGAATGCCTCCTGCCATTGTTTCACCCCTGCAGACGCGCCACACGAGAGCCCCATCCACTACGCAACACATCCCACTTGAGGACAATTGGCCCCGGTAATAATAGGAAACGCGCGGGTCTCGCCGCTGAAATGTTACTCTCTGTATTCATGTCGGTTGCTCAGCGTGGTACCTATGGCGGGGAGAACTGCTGTTGCCTCACATCCATTGTCGGTGTTTGGATATCGTCCGGAACTTAGTTCCTGCTCCAGCAGGAGGAGGCCTGCCTTGTCTGACGAGGTGAACCTATAACTCCCTGACCTTCTTTCCCACACTGCTCCAGTTGACGAAGTAAACAGGCAATATCTGGCAGCCATTGTTTAACAGACAAAATACTTCACCGTGGACGGCCTGGCTCTCGGTGCATAAGGAATGAAGGAAAGAAATGGAAAGAAAACAAGTTTCTTAGATGATAGAACTCTGGTGTATTACAACCCAGAATATGGATGATAAGAAATTACGGAGAGGCATAGGAGCGTGTGTTTCAGTTTGGGAAGAAGAAGGGCACTAGGGAGGAGACGAGAGGAAAAGAGAAGAAAGAGAAGAGGGGATAGAGTCACAGTTGATAGGTGGAGGCAGGCAATCACATGGGTCACAAGGGTCGACCATCCATATCCAGTGTTGGGTGAGGGAGGGAAGATATCAGGAGTTTGTTTACAATCGAAGGGAAAGGGTGAGGGCGGGGCTGGAAAACAGACACGTATTCCAGGGATGATAGGCTTGGGCTTCGGGGAGCAGCTGTGTAGCCCGTAGAACAGAAAGGGACGGATCGTGTGGATTAAATGCTAACCTGACCCACTCCTGTTGGGTGGAGCGGAAACTTACGCTAGGCGGATAATGAATAAATCATCAAGAGAATTAGTAGAATGGGTCACCCGCCAATGGCGGAGAGAATGAGAAATCAGAAGTCGAATCTCTTTCGTCAGAATCATTCCAAGGTGGACTGAAAGAGGAGGAGGGTGGTAGAGCCCACAGCAGCAGGTTGGACATGTGTGGCGCAAGAAAGATATGGAGCGGACACAGGAGATAGAGAGGAAGGCTTGAAGGATTTGACGGAAGATACAGAGAGGACAGGGCGAGGGTGGGTGTGGTGTGGCGAGGGACGGGGGCTTGTGGCACAGACGATAGGAGAAGCTCTCGAAATGACGCAAGACGGTTGGGCGTTACAGCACTGCTGTGTACGAGGCATTGGCAGCGTCGCTATAGTGATGAACGGTAAGCGAATTGACGTCACGACCAGCATTACGCAACCAGTCTTTTTAGGCTGTGGATCTGATGACGCCCGGATACTGACCTGGATCCCGGATGCCCGGATACCAGCCTGGTTCACGGACGCCTTGATACTGGCTTGGTTCCCTGACGCCCGGACGCCAGCCTGGTCTAGTGTATAAGACCCTGACTGGTGGTCACTTCCAGCGTCTCCCTGGAAGCTGTCTTCACACACATATATCCAACTCTACAGCAATTGGATATCACTCACTCTACCGGTTCGTTCCGCTAACTAGTTCCGTCCCTGTGGTCCACTGTCCAGGACCGTGGGGCTCCTAGTATTCTGATTGCTTGTGGCTCCCTGTTGTCCGTTCAGAATGGGATGAATGGCTGGCTGAATTAAGGGACGAATGACAGGTTGGGGAAAAAAAAGAGAAAACGCCTGTTCACACCGGAGTCCAAGTGAAAAACTGTCGAACCTTTCCCGGTAGGAGCCCCTCTAGGTGGCACTAGGCCGGTCACAAGAATGACGGCCAACGGCAGAAGATTCTACCTGCAACGCCAGCCACTCCATCCCAGGAAGGGACACAGAGAGTCTGGTCGGTAGGTAGGTAATGCTTGCTGCCTCCTCTTGCTTGTGGCTATCGACGGGGGAGTGACGTGCTTACCCTCTGTGCACCTGTGATGTGGGACCCACAGAAATTGGAGGCTAGTGAAGGTGTAGTGAAGATAAGGGTGTAGTGAAGATAAGAGTATAGTGATGGGGGAAAGGGCAGAGATACGTACAATATACAGGTCTTGCAGCAGCTCGTTCTAGGGAGAGAATCATACAGAGCCAAACCACAAGCTTGGGAAAGGTGAGGGGGGAGGCGGGGGAGCCAGTGACATTACATAAAGGTGACACTCAGTCTGGAAGTGGGTGACTGTTACGACCATCACGACTGCAGCAGCCCAGAGACGCTTACATAAAATTTTTCGACGAGAGTTTGAGACTTAAGGACGCTAATTACCACAGACCACAGCGTTCC
Organism: Panulirus guttatus; assembly: GCA_032361385.1. NCBI lineage: Eukaryota > Metazoa > Arthropoda > Malacostraca > Decapoda > Palinuridae > Panulirus > Panulirus guttatus. The sequence continues at coordinate 2,030 of JAUUDW010475788.1, read as the reverse complement.
TATAATGTCATAAAACCCGACCCCCTGAACTTGCCTTGAATACGTATGGAGCGTCGAATCCTCTCGAGGAGAAGACCTTAAGAAAAGACAGTATCTTTTCCATGTGACGGATTAAGGTAATTAAAGAGAGTAGTACACTGGGTTACTTTAATGTCTTACTTATGTAATGTAGCCGACATAAGACAGATAAAGGTTAAAGAAATAAAGGAGAGAGCGGTAGGCGTACCGGAAGGAGGGTTCGCCAAGCCACCAGCAGGACGTCCTCACCCCCAGGGACTGGGGAGTCGTGGTCCCATCACCGCTGGTTCAGGAGGATCACGGTAGTGACCAAAGCCAAGAGGAACAGGCAGGAGGCACAGCAGACGGCGGTGATCATGAGCAAGTCCCTCCTGGAGACGGAGGAGGAGGAGGAGGAGGACCAGGAGGAGCCCCGTGTGGGGAATGACTCCTCGGGGGTGTGCGCCGTCACCGGGGCGGTTTCGTTGCTCCTACTATAATTCATTATAAAAAAACGATGTTAATTATCATAAAAACTTGACGTTGAGAAATTATGAGAACCACTTCCGACAGCGGTAGGGAGTTGAGTCCACCAGTGTCGAGGTGGTGGAAAAGAGCACAAGGAGAGTGGTAAAGACGGGGGTCGAGTGTTCGTCATTCAGGGTACGATACACCGTGAACCAACGGGTCAGGTGGTTGAGGCGCTGGCATACAGTAGTGAAGATGTTAAAAAGGCTATAGTGTAGTGAGGATATGAGGTTGTTGTGAGGAAGGGTAAGATGCAAAAGACAAACTCGTGTGTCGTGAAGACAAATGTGTAGGGAGGAAGCAGCTTCCTGCCTGGGGGCGTTACAAGACATCACTACAAGAGAACGTCTGGGTGAATGGTGCTCATCCTACTAGGGTGAGTGAGTCTCGTGGCCCTCCGTGGTGTAGTGGTCACCGTTGCTGACCGTGATGCATTCAAGGCGTCGAGGAGACTGCATAGGTCTTGAATCCATGTAGAGGAACTCTACGGAAGGGCACACACACACAGGTTCATAATTAGCATATCAGGTCCATAGATCACAAGGAACTGAGTTTTGTGTAGTGTCAGCTACGTACACCAACTTTTCGTGATGTTCCATCTATCAGTAGTGAATACCTTCATGTGTCACTGTCAGGACATCTGCACCGGCTGTGACAAGACAAACATCTGTGTCCAGACATCTGGCAAAAATTCCATTTTTCTTTTTTTTAACGAATTTTCACGAGAAGAATTATGACGAAGAAATAGATTCGATTATTTTCTTTACTCTTTTCATATGTTTATTGATATGTTGTTAAACTGTCATGCCACTGTTACGAGGTTGTCATACCACTGTTACTAGACTGTCACGCCACTGTTGCCAGGCTGTCATTCCACTGTTACTAGACTGTCATACCACTGTTACATGGTTGTCATACCATTGTTAGTAGACTGTCATGCCACAGTTACAATGTTGTCTTGCCACAGTTACCAGAGTATCACAGCTGTTACAACAGTAATGCCACTGTTACAAGATTGTCATACCACTGTTACGAGACTGTCACGCCATTAGGCTGTCGTGCCATTATTACCAGACTGTTATGCCAAAGAAATTAAAACATCCCATTCTTATCACGACACGCCTGTCGCTATTGCTAAACAGTTAGACCAATATTCCTCCTGGTTATGAACCAGTTCTTTCATGACCCTATCATAGTTTGCCTTCAGGTCATGACCCCTTAGTTTGTCTTCATTTAGTGACCTACAGCTCGTCCTCTTCCGGTCATAACCCTTTAGTTTGTCTTTAAGTCATGACCTTAATTAAGTCCATTTGGTCATGACACCCTAATACCGTCCTCAGGTCATGACCTTCATATAGTGTCCCTGTGTCATGCATAACTCAACCGACTCTGTTACAGGAAATGGAGCCAACTTTGGAACGTGTTGCTTAGTGTATAATGAAAGTCTTCATGATGGACAAATCCTGTTATTTATTGATCTGGATCAATAAATAGCTGTGTAGAGA
>JAUUDW010475677.1:0-12434 GCA_032361385.1 Panulirus guttatus | reverse complement strand
CATTCTTCCCTTTTGCCTTTGAAATTCTTTGCACTCAAAGCCAGAACATCCAAGTTTCTTTCCACAACTATATTACCTATTTCTTCTCTTCTCATCTTCGTTACATCTACACACATTCAGACACTTCAGTCCGACCCCTCGAAGAAGATGAACACTCCCCACTTGACTTCTTCAATAGTAAGTTAGTAGCATGGATAAGAATAAACAGAAATACATGAAAACATATGCACATGGTGATACATCCTTACATCTGTCTACTTTTCAGTCCATCACTTACATTCGCTATCCATGAAATTCTGGACAAAGGCGTCAAAGGTGCCAGAGTAGGTGAAGATTTTCATCGATCGAAAGAAGTGGTAAAACGACACTACCACATCCTTAGGATTCCTTGCTATATAGATCACCTGGGGAACAGGGAGCAATGATTAGTACTAATGATCATGTAGACAACTTAGACAACAAGGAAAACTAATGTTGCCGGGCTGAATCCTTGTGATCTCTGTCCACATGCACCTTAGGAACAAGTGATGACATTAGTTCATGATTTAATTCCTGGGGATTCTGGCCACGTACACCAAGTGAGGGATGAGGAACAATTTGAATTACTGTGTCTTTGAATTCTTTTTCATCTCCCTAAAGACAGAACAACAGTAGTGTTTGATCACATCCCTTGATTCCTAACAACGAATAACCACCAATTACAGAGAACGGTATTTATGCTAAGTCTCGTCTTTATGTTTCTGATAATGTACACTAAGTGGGATATAAGGAACAATGTTATCCTCTAGTCATGTCCTTAGAGCTCATATTGTTTGCAGAAGCACCTAACTTCAAAGTGTATTCCACTGGTGCAGGAAATAAGATGATTCTGGTATTAGATTGTTGATGGCTTTTCTTCTTAGACAAATTACAAACTTTAAGGAATATTATATGACTCAACTGAATTATACGCAGGTGACCGATTGAGGAGCAAAATACATAACCTCAAAGCATGAAAGTCATCTCCATATGTAGGATACTTTACCAAAGGCTTGGAACGTTGTTGGAGAGTCATCAAAGCACAGAAGATGAGATTATCAGTGAACGTAATCTTTAGGAAGATTCTACAAGTGCCCCAACGCTAGCTTACTTTCCATCTCCTTTGGGTATTACCTTGGTTTTTGCTCCCAAAAGCTGACTGCGTGTGTGCCTCCACCACTAGGTAGACCACGCAATACTCGACAAGCTGCTGCGTGTCCCTATTACTGTGTGGCCGTCGGCAACTAAATAGTGGGTCGTTTGGATAACTGTTTCTTTCCCTGCACCTCGAAACTTTGGAGCTCCCCACTTTCACATACCATTCCCAGTAAATATGACTTGGCACATCTTAAAAGACAGGTTTTCCACTTCCTCAAAACTTCAAAAATACTTTCCCTTGTCTATTCATTTTCACTTTCATAATCATCTCTATATTTCAATTACGGACCGGTCTTGATGTGGACTTTAGTCCGTGACTGGAGCCTCTAATATAAAGAAAAAAAAAGAAAACCTTGTGAATCTTATTCAAAGCAATGATCAAATTATAAATCACGAATGAATTAAATGATTTAGCTTCAGGGGTTATCTCCTTTTATGAACTTACTTCTATTTGAAATGACGATTTTCTTCGAAAAGACACATTGTTGACAAAGCTGGAATGAACAGATCATAATTATAATGGAGAATATTAAAACATACTTGACTGATCAGCAATACACCATCTCGATGGAGCCTAAATCTAGTGAGAGAGAGAGGTATGGAGCGAGGTACAGGTGAAGGTGAAGGTGAGAGAGAGATATGGGTAAAATTTTCCTTAATTTCTTCTCTTGCCTTAGCCTGGTCACCACACTTCTAGGTCCTGCCAATAAACACTTCCCAAACTTTTTAATTCCATTACTCTTCCTTTCCTTTAACAAGCAATAGACAGAGAGGCCCTCCTCTTTGGAGCCAGAGAAATTTTCCCCATTACGTGTTGAGGACCATATCTAAGAATGATATAACATAGTCTCAATAAACGTGCAATGACCATTTTACCTTAATCAGGAGAAATTCATATGTTCCTAGACAAACGTAATCCTACTCTCCACAGTGATTTACCCATTCCATCTCAAGCACTTGTTAGTTTTGCATGAAATCTTTAAGAAATATTGTCATTAATAGTCTGACCTTAGTTTTGTCAAGGAAGTCAGGCTGCATGAGGCAGAGCGACATGTGAGTCTTCATGACTCGCCGGTCAGGAAGGAACTCGCACATCTGCACCATTATCCCGTCCTCAGCTTTCCTTCCTGGACACATGCGCTCGAAACGTCTCAAAAAACCTTCTTTCATCTCATCCGTCATCTCTTTGTTATCCAAAAGACAATCTGCTCTGAAAATGAAAAGGAAATTAACAATGTAATATGTCTCTAAAAGATACCTGACAACACAACATGAAATAAATGAAGTGGGAGCTGCTCGTTTTCTTGGTGAATCTACTTGTACATTTTGGTTACAAGATGCAGCTCATGTGGAGCAGACATACCCCCCTCATTGACTTTTACATGGGTCTCAATTTCATCTAAAGATATATATGTCAACGCTCGGAGTATACGCAATAAAATTTCGGTGTTAGCGACAACAGCGTTAGAATGAAATAATATGATTTTTATTTCTGAACCTTGTTAAGATATCACCAATAGAGATTTTCTCGCCAAATACGCAGTTGTAGGGTACACACTGTTCAGCAGCGATAGGAATAAAAAATGAGGCAGTGGTGTCTTGCTTTTTGTAAAAGTTCATTCAAATCCCGTTGTAAAGAATGTTGTAGCCTTTGAGACTGTCGTCTTCAAGTTCATCTTTGCAGAAATTAGAGATAAACTTTGTAAAAAAATAACAGTAGGATTAGTTTACAGGCTCCCGCACAAGCACTAGAGTTAGACGAGGGATTTTATGATCATTTAGCAAACATTTGTAAGGAACAAGATTCTCTTATAGCAGGAGATTTTAACGTAGTTCCGGGCGTGGACTCGACCTAAATTTGCTGGATAGTACCCATATTCAATTAGTCCAGAATCCTACTCGCGACGAAAATATATTGGATTTAGTTAGATATAAAAATAGCGTTGATAACGTTGAAGCTCGAGAAAAGTTTAAAATAAGCGATCACCGAGAAATTCCTTCTGAGGCCACTTTCAACACTACATGTAATGTTGGTCAACATGACAGTCGAGTAAAATACTTGACTTTAAACGTGCAAATTCTAATAATCTTCACATTGCTTTAGACAGGTAAACCTGGGATGAAAACGATATGAACATAGCTTCTTGTGGTTCTTCAGTTAAACCTTCAAAGCAGGAGAGGAAGCATATCTACCAGCAAGTAGTAGACGGTCTATTTCTAAAACAAGGTCAGTGGTGCAACGGTGAAATATAAAAGTGTGTATTGTCTAAGAAAGTAGCTCATAAGAAGCTTGAAGAGACCAATAGCCAACATGATAGTATAAGTTATGTATATATCTGCAAAAAGAAAGTAAGAGTTGTACTATATGCAGAGTATATTGTTGTAAATAGCAAGAGAAACCCTAAGGACTTTTACAATTATGCTAGAAGCAAGAAAGCCATTACCTAGTCAATCGTCCATTAGTTACTAAATCAGTAACTTGGCTCAAGACAACGATGCCAAAGCAAAATTCTTGGATAACTTTTTTGCTTCTGCATGAGGCAGGGTAGGAAGTGAATCTTCATGACTCGCCGGTCAGGAAGGAACTCACACATCTGCACTATTACCCCGCCTTCAAATTTCCTTCCTGGACACATGCGGTCGAAACCTTCCAGGAAACCCATGTCCCCAATCCAGTTTCATTGATACGAGAAGATAATGTTTGTAGTAGATTAATGAAAAATATGAAGAAATCTTATCAGCAATAAACGGAATGAAAAGTCATAAAAAGGCAGGCTCTGGTAAGATTTATCCAAGGGCAATGAAAGAGGCGAGAACTGGTATAATCAAGCCCTTTTTAATAAGTCACTTGCTGAGGGAAACTTTCCAGGTGAATGGAAGTTAGCTTAACATGTGCAGTTGGAAAACTTATGGAAATCATCACGGTTCCGGTGAAATCGCTTATGTTTAACTAAGCTGATTGATTTCTTTTATGATATAATCAACACGTATTTCGAAAGTAAAGCAGATGATATCTTTTATCTAGATTGTTTAAAAGCATTCGATAAAGTATCGCATCAGAGGTTACTAACACAAATCACGGTACATGGCATTGATGGGGCTGTACTTCGGTGGCTAAGAAATTGTTTGACTGTCTATAACCAAGAGCTGTGGTTAATGGTCAAGCCTTAGAATGGTTAGACGCAGCATGTGGTTTGCCAGAAGGATCAGTCTTTAGACCAATCCTCTTTCTTTGATATAATAATGATAGTGATAATGGTCTGCATTGCAAGATATCAAAGTTCTCTTATGATACAAAGCTGGAAAATGAATCAACAAAGGAACGTGAACGTCTACAGCTTCAAAATGACATAGACAAACTGGTGTATTGGGCTCATACGTAGGTGGAAAATAAATCTAGATATCGATAGATGTAGAATTTTACATATTGATAGCAAAAACGAAAAGACAAGCAACAGTAAGAATTCTGTTGAACTGCAAAAGGCACATGAGAAAAAAAGACTTGGGCATTATAATCTTCTGTGAACTAAAACCTAGCAAGCAGTGCACAGAAGCAGTGAAAAGAGCGAACAAATTTCTTGGATTCTTAGGTAAGGCCTTCGAATTTAAGTCCAGGGAAAGCATCCTTACTCTTTACAGTTCACTGGTTTGTCCCCATTATGAATATTGTTTTCAGATGATCCCTCGGCTACGAAGCTAATCTTATGAGCGCCCATTAGAGGACCTGATTCTATTCTGCTTAGAAAAGAGAAGATTAACAGGTGATCTAAAAGAAGTCTTCAAAATTATCAAAGGCTTTAATAATCTTGATCTGTCAAGCTATTGAAGACTTGATTCGTCTCGTTTCGCTCGTAGCAATGGATGCAAACTCATGGACAAACGTTTACTTCGAATGAGGAGAAGGATCTTTACTTCAAGAGGATTGTTAACGTACGGAATTATTTGCCAATCAAAGAGTCTGAAATTAGCACCATAGACACTTTTAAGAGTAAACTTGATAAATATTTCGCTTCGAGCCAACAACTTACATTATTTGCGCCTCCTTAGTGACATTGACAGTTTGTAGGTTATTATCTTTGAATTATCTGTATGCCTTCTAACTTTTACTGCACTAATCCGATGAGTTTCCGATATCTCTCACTATCACAAACGGCTTCGAGAGGACCCAATGTTTGTTGTCATTTGAATTCCTTTGTAATCCTTTGTAAAGGGTATAGAAGAAAAAGGAATAGACATGTTTGACAAAGCTCCTTGATATTGTTTATATGTTCTAAGCAAACTGATGTATGTGAAACAAAACCGTAATTGAAAAAAGTATAGCTAAGACATATCGGTTATCTTGCCCGGGTTCCTAATATCATTCTAGATAGTTATCACAAGACATAATCAACGCCATAAAGTAGAATCATTTTGACTTGGAAAGTGGCAAAACAAGGAAAAAGCAGGAAAATTTACAAGAAATAATGCCACAAGAGAGTGGTACATAGAATACCAAAATGATAGAATGGTAATCGTGCCACAAGAGAGCGGTATAGAGAAACCCAAATGATAAAGTGACCACTTCTACTATAGCCTGTTCTTTATTATTTCCTCATCACTGGTACTATGTCATCACACAACATATCAGAATCAGTACTGACACCAAAGGAGCAGCAGATGGTAGTCATTAGAATTAATCAAATATCAAAGAGCAATCAGTAAACATCATCTATTAAAAATCTGTAGAAAAAAGAAAAGATCCGTATCTTTATATCATAAACGGTGTTGTGTATCTTTCTACGACTGTATAATTACCTGTTTGTGCTGTACGTGGGAGCCCTTTTTCTTGAACCTTCTTTACTATCATACATCTTAAAGCTGTGTATGATGTCTGCATTAACCATGTCTTCAGTCATTCCATTCCATTCATCTAGCACTCATGTACTATAAAAGTACTTCATCTTTACTTTAACAATATTCTTCCCTAAGGTCATCTCATGTCCTCTGGTTGCTCTGTCTCTCTGATCAGTTGGGCAAAAGCAGAGCCTTTTAATTTTTCCTGTAACTTGGCTTTCTTAATTCTGGTAACACATTTTTGTGCTTCTCTGGACCTTCTGCATCAGGTCTCTTTGCTTCCTGGGTTCGGTAATCAAACTTGAGAAGCATATTCCAATTTTGGCCATATGTACGATGTGAACAGCTTGCTAAATATTTCTTCATCTTTATACTTGAAAGATATTCTGATATTTTCTAGCAGACAGTATGTGTCCTTAATCATTCTCCTCATGTGGTAATCTGGCGACACGTTAGGGCCTATATCAACTCCCAAGTCATTCTCATACTTAGAATCCTGGAACTTACTTCCTGCTAAATAAAAGTAGTACTGAGAGATTTTTTCTGTACCATCCTGATTATTTTGCATATATCTTCCTAGAGCAATAAGATGTCAAACTTGGCTCACACATAAGAATATTAGAATGTTACTTAGTTCCTACTTTACATTTGCTTGGAATGAATTTCATTAATCATTTATCAGACCAACTTTGAAATCTTTTTAGATCCCGTTGTAAGCTAATACAATCCTCTTCACTTTACACTTCCCTCATGAGCTTTGCATTGTCTGCCTTCAGGCAAGTAATTTACATAAATCAAGAGTAAAGGTTCCAAAACAGAACCGTGTAGCACTCCGCTGGTCACATTGACCCATTTGGAGAGGACACCTTTGATATGCATTCTCTGTTTCCTTCCGCTGCGTTAATCTACCCATTGATCCAAGCTCCTTTCTCTGTTCTTACATAATATTCCCCGGACACCAACAATACTGTCACGAGCCCTTGTGGGTTCATACAGTCCCACAAGGGCTTCCATTGTATAGTGTTCAGTCTTGGACTTTAGTCTTCATCGAGGACATTTCCTTGAGTAAAATATGAAGGGTATACTAATTAGATAAAGAGGTAAGAGATTTTCTTTTGTTTTTGAGGCCGATGTCTCGCGCTCTGAAAATAATCAGGTTGTACTTGTTTGGCAAGGCATGACCATGTAAGGAGTTCTAAGGCTTAGTGGTGGAGGGAAAAGAACAAACAGCTAAAGAATCATCCTAAACCTACCAGTGGCTACATAGTGACCATGTGACTGAGTGGTTTGCCGAACATTGCAAGGTTTGACTATTGGTACAAGTACTGGAGTAGCTAACCATCAGTAGCAGATAGTAATACCTGTGGAAGGGAACGAGAACCAACAGCGTGAACTACAGTCTGTGAGTAGTTTAAATGTCCGATTGGAGGAATATCTCGAACGTTGTTCTTGCCTTGGTCATCATTTCTCAGCAACTTACTCAATTTCTGGTGCTCTTATGTAGATGGAGGTGTCTGCTTCAGGGTGGTTTAATTCTGGGTTGTGAAGCATTGTCCAGACAACCTCTTGCAACCACGTCGTCCCAGACTTTGGTATCCCCGACACTATCACGTCGCTGGACTTGAACTACAGGAACAGAAGTTATATGAGACAAAGTCAGAAATAATGAGCTCTAAGTTTCCGTACAGTTCAGTGCTCACTCATTTTGAAGAATGTCGTTTGTTTATCAAAACCGTCTGTCATATTGGATGAACACTAGTAACCCACCTTGAAGTTGTATATTCTGTCGGCGAAGTTGGTGAAGGCGGTTGGGAAGAGCCATCCCTCGGGCAAGATGCGGATCATACCTTGCTTGTAGAGCGTGTGGTGCAGCTCCATCCTGGCTAGCCACTCCTCACTCAAGGGCACCACCTCGCGCCCGCAGCACAGTCGTGAGCTCATCTCTGCTAACAAAGAGACAGTTTCCAAACCTGTAAAGCTACTGTTGTAACTGACAATGTCGAAGAAAGTTTTCAGTCTCTAGATCAGTCCTCTGATATGTCACAAACATCAACAGTGTGGTTAAGTCAAACCTGAATATTAAAAGAAAAAAGTATTCAGTTTGAAAACTTCATCTCTGTTTGCAAAGTATCATTGTGTTAGCTATGTTCTTCAGGACATCCTTCAATTTTGTGTGACCGAGGGTATGAAGAATAGGTTTCATTTTATGCATTAGGGGGTATTATGTATTAAACCATTGTATTCTTAAGTGAAACTACGGACGCACTGCGCTTGGACAGACTCTAAAGCACGACGATAATCAAAAATTCATCTCTGCAAATAGGAAGAATTCGATTTTCGTATATCATGAATTTTACATTGTCGTTCAAATTTCAGTAAATATCGCTAATGATTGAGTGAAATCTTTCCCTGATGTACAGGTTTTAATGTTTTATGTGAATCTATGATCGAAATGGTTTAAAAATGGCACACTCTGAGGATGAGCATCAATACACCACAGCAGAGGGAGTTCTTGAAAAGAATTTCTAAGTTTAGATCATACGCCAAGGTCAACCATAGTAACGTCTTTTGTCTTTCAAAGAAAAAATTACTGATGGCATAGATTTGGAGAAGTCACAAGTAATGTTTTCCAATGAAGGAATCAGATTCGTTTTGATGGTACAAGATCTAGTTGTTACTGCTGTTGAATTGGCCAGGTCCATTCCTAGCACGTGCCTGCAGGGATACTGTTCCTTCGTCGAGCTAAAGTCCCTCCCCTTTGCCACATGTCATGTGGGGTCTCGCCATTACAAGTAACTGATGTGAGAAACCTGGCTGCCTCTCGCAAGCCACACAGGTCCTTCATCCAAAATTGATGTCATGAGAGGAACCCACAGCATCGAGGTACTGGGAGACCGTCGCTAGAGGTCTTGTCTTTTGACGGCTCATAGTTCATGCATTGTTACTAAGATCGTTCACTGACATACTCTCCAAACATACTCCTACCCATGTGTGCTATACTTGCTGACATTCCCTTTGTGATCAATCCTTAATGTTCTTCTCATGGATAAGGTAGATTCAATGCGTATTCAAGGAAAAAAATTTGCGTAGACAAAAGCAAAACTGATCACACGGACGATATCATTAACGTTTTTGCGATTATCAATATCGTTGTTTCCATCACTATTTCAATAGCGTTTCATGTTATGAAACAAACTCTTTTTCACAAATCAGCAGCTTAAGCTATGGATATGTGTTTTTTGCTATCAAGTTGTCACACCGTGACAGATATGGGTGTACTAGGATATTTTCTGTGCCTAGAGCCAGGTGGCTGGGTTGTCAGGTGGGGAAGAGGAGCGAGCGGTAAGCTGGGGAAAGCAGGACTGCGACCCACATCATTCTTACTACGTTTATCTGTTTTTTCATCGTTTCATCTGTACTGACGCATAATGTACATGCTCTAAACGACCCGAAACAAATAATGAAAACGTAAGATAATTTAGGGATGGAAGTGCAAAAGAGAATGGAAACAAAAATAGAGATAATATTGTTACAGGCAGATTATTCTTACGTAACTGATGATAACAGTAAAGAAATATCATAGATACATTGAACGATGCTGGAGTAGTGTATATTCCACCTACTTAGCTGTTAGTATAATGACTGTGATCGTTGATATTCTTCTACCAATTCTAAGCTGCCTTTAGACGTGACTGTGTAAGTTACTTAAGACAGTTGTTTGCACATTCGAGGAGCATTCCACTGTAAATCAATAATGTATATATGTAGACTTGTAATAGCAAGCACATACGTACTTTAATCTTGCTGTGGCTTGCCATACAACAAAATATTATCTTTGTCTACAGGTAGGCAGGAAACTGGTTATCAGTGACTGCCATTATATGGTACTGCTACTGATGTGAGAACGTACAGCCCATAAGACATATCAGATGATTTATTTTCTTTGACAATTAAAATTCATGTAGAGATTATGTCTCCATGGCTATATCATGTCTCGTATTGTCTGCACATTTTTGGTATTTCTATCCCCTTATCATATTACATTTATGAAGTTTGTTTCATTTCTTCTTAAATCACCACTAATACTGACAGATGTATGGACATGTGCTTCCTGTGGTCTGTCATTTAAAAAAATCCTAACTGCAAAAGACATGTAAATGCCTTATCTTAAACTGCTAATTAGGAAATAATGATTTTGCATAAATCATTTAAAAGTTCACAAGTTATATCAAAATATCTTGTTCCAATCCTTGGAATGTAAGAATGATATTAGTAAATCTCTTGAGTAGGGGAAAAAGAAATTCATGCAACTTAAAAACTATAGACTTTAAAAGAATTAAAAGTGCTGAATGTCTTAAAATAGAACAATGGTAGGAAAAGAAATATACGTGAAAGGAATGATATGAGTCAGTATTCGGCATCCCCAATCATTCGACTTCTGTGCAGAGGCGCTTGTATGAAAAACGCTTTTAAAGCTCGATGAAACATGAGAGTTAGAGGGGTATTAGTTACAGAAGTCAGGTTTGACGATGACAAGGGATCTGTGAGAAGCAGGGAAGAGGGTCCCCAGCGAATGGGAAACTTGTTGTTTGGGATATAAATTGTTCATTGAATGAAAGTAAGCGACTCCAATTGCAATGAAAAAATAAGGAGCCGCACGAATACGCACTAATAATCAAACGCATGAAGGGGTAAAATATCGAAAGTGTTTAGGAAGTGTAATATCTTGCAAAGCGATTCCAGCAGGAAACTGAGGACAAGAACTGCTATGGACAAAACAATTTATGATAAAAGCAAAATTCTGCTCACATTTAAGTCTGACTTGAAGCTGAAGAAGTATAGAAAGAAATGAAACAGGAACATATTTCTTTATGGTTCAGCAATATGAGCTTAAAAAGCAAGACAGGAAACTGATGGAGCGCTCTGAAATGTGGATGTGGAGAACAGCAACAAAGTTTTATAAAGGGTGGAAGAGGAGAGGGATTCACTCAATGAGCAGAGCGAAGACAAACCGATTGGAATTTTATTGCGAGGAGGAAGTCTGTTGGAAGGTGCTATAAAGCGAAGTTTTGAGAGCATAAGTCCATGGGGATGAAAGAGGAAATCAGTGCTTAATGGACGGATGGTCTGAAACAGCAATCTGAAGCTAGGGTAGTTCGGCGAGAGTTATAACTGGACCAGTTTACAGGCTGGACATCAGGAAATATATAAATGAAGTCACAAACATGGGAAAGAGAATGGATGTCATTACCATGTGGCCGTTGGCAATTCAGAGCTGAACCGTTATGTTTGTTTCTTTCACTTACATGACTCAGTTTGGGGTCTTTTTACCTTCTCTGATTTTCGCAATACCTACAACCTGTCCATTTTTGATCGGGAATCCCTCCATTTCTTTTTACAATCTTGTTCAGTATTTTGTTTTCTTGTCGATTCTCTTTCATTTCTTATTCTTTCATGGCTTTACCTCGACGAAGATTTCTGTTCGCAAATGGAGCGGTATGTATTAACAAGTATATATCAACTTACTTTTACTAAACGTCGCAAAGTTTACCTGTCAGGAGAGAGGGTCAGCCAAAGCCACTAGCTTACACAAAACTGACTGCACCTGTGCAGTGAGACTACATAACAACTAATCTTATCATTACCAGGCGAGCGAATGGTGAGCTAGAGAAAGAAAGATTGTAGCACTTTACCCTTTCCTTCGTTTATCTAGCTTTTCATCCTTATGCAGTGAAGGTAATTTGGAGAAAACGTCAAATCTGCGTTTCAGTTCTAAGCAAGGTGGGAAAGGGAAGGACTTCAGTTATCTAAATGAGCGATGAGAAGAATCAGTATGACGTACAATACGAGGAAGAAGTCTGCTGAAAGGTGTGAAAAGAGGAGGACATAAGGGCATAAGACAACGAGGAAGAAAACTAGAGAATTGAAGGTCAAAAATAGTTTTCACAAAATGAAGTGAAAGACTGAAGATAGATTACTTTGTCAAGAGTTGTAACTAGACCAGACTTCAGGCTAGACATCATGAAATATGTAAATGAAGTCGAAAATATAGGTTACAGGCATGATGTCATTATGATATGGTCCCTAGCAACATAGGTGTTAAGTAGTTTTCATGTTTGTTTCCTTCACTTACATGACTTAGTTTGGAGCTTCTTACCTTCCCAAATTATTCATAATAACTACTAATTGCTCCCTTCTGAGGGCAATCTTACCACCTCCTTCCAATATCTCGACTATTTTCGTACTACTCCATTACTTTTGTTTCTATTTTCTTTCAGCCAGTTCATCAAATTTGTCAAGACGTCACTTCGACGATGTGGAGAAGTTGGCATCAAAAATTATCAACTTCCCTTTCCCAAAAGACACAGACTCAATGTGCCAGGGTACTGGGTCAGCCAGAGACAGTAGCTTAATCAACAGTCACA
>JAUUDW010475566.1:0-12435 GCA_032361385.1 Panulirus guttatus | reverse complement strand
CCTCTCTTCACAACTCTTGCATTTACCTCCCTAACCACCCCATCCATAAGCAAATTAAACAACCAAGGGTACATCACACATCGCTGATGCAGACCGACCTTCACTGGGAACCAGTCACTCTCATATTATATATATATGCCTTACCCTACCTTAACTATAATGAATCTTATGAGTACAGACTAAAGATCATCATACAGTACACAAGTAAAACTAGTAATACTAATAATAAGATGGAAAGCAGAAAATTCTGATTCCTTAGTTTAGCAAAACAGACCTGGAGGGCAAGCAGGGGGAACTGCAACAATGCCATACAGTTTTCCAGATCCTCCAGGCGGTGGTGCCCGGGTGGGTGACTCGACGCCAGAGTAATGGTTGACAGTATGGATCCTTGTGCTGTTGAAAAAAAAGACATTAAGAACTCATACAGCAAAATCAGAATATATGAATTAATTTGTATTACAAATCTGTCTGTCAACTCTAAAGGAGGAATAGTTGGATAGGGAGTGTGCCTCCGATCTTCAACCAATTCTCGTTTGCCTAATTTGCCTTTGTCTAAAAACCTAGACTTCTCCTTCTGCTTTGAAGCAAGTCTTGTGCAGCCCATCCCTAAGAATGGAGACCAATCAAACTCCTCTCTCACCTCATTGCTCTTATTTCTGTTATCTTCAAAGCTTTTGAAACTCTCCACAAAGTGGTATGTCTTAAAGAAATTTTCAGTGACTTACTCATTCCAGTCAGTATAGTAAAACTCTTGACCCAGACTTGTAAGGCCAAAAGGGTACTGGGCACCTTCCATCACCATCCGACGACCACTTCCTTGTATCCCAATACACTCTGTGGAGAAATAAATTGTGAGGGAGAATACAAAGGCAATAGCATAGAGAAATGGAAGACTCAAAGTAAAAGATACAAAGTAGCAGCAACTATGAGCCAAGAACACTTTGTGAAATGAAGCAGATATGTGGCAGTTCAAGGGAGAAGAAAAAGAATAAAGACTGAAAGGATAGTGAATCAACAAGATGTATGAAGACATAAATAAGACAAATATTCAATCATGAATATCTAAAGGTATAAAGGGTTTTCATGAGATGAGATAACTTATGTCCTGACAATAACAACTAAAATTCAGACAGACTATGAGCTAAAAGAGTCTTCCAACCAACCAATTCTATGGGTCCCAGCATCAGCCCAGCAGAGGCTTCCTGTGTCGTAAGCCACAACTAAGGAGTTAGGCAGCAAGATATCTTGATCAACAAGCACTCTACGATTTGATCCATCCAGCCCAGACATCTCAATCTTTGGGCCACGGCGATTCCAGTCACTCCAAAACAGAAATCTGTAATTTTTTCATTCTATGTGAAACTGACATGTAGGCATGTTTTTAAATGATTCTCAAATGTTAACGAAGAATCAATGTGGCCATTCAGTGACTTTATATCTACATGATGGCCTAAATGTCACTATATCGTAAAGATCACATGGCATGGTGACTTTTTTTTTTATTAATATATCTAGCAAAATCATCTATTGTAGAGAAACATATGTATGTAAATTACCCATCTGCATCTGCAAAGTAGATTACCTTCTCTGGCAAACTATGATGCCAATTATCGAGAAAATGTAAATCTTATCCAATCTTGAAGTGTCACTCTTGGATTTTGACTTACCCCTGACCTGGATGCACAGCAATACCTCGAGGATTGACAAGGCCATCTTTAATGACCACACGACGTTTTCCACTTTTTATGGATGCCACAGATACAACATCGTTCACTGAATCTGTCCAATACACATTTCCAGACACCCAGTCAACAGCAACATCTTCTGGAGAGCCAATTCCCTCTGGAAAACAAAATGAGATGTTATCTTACTCTATGTAACACATGCCTAATATGAATTTTGGAAGCTAATTTCTGATTCCACAGCTTGGTCAGGTACTAAGATACAATGTTATTCCTGTGATCAGGTAGATTACCAGAGCATGGAAATATCCGGGAATGGGGGGAGGGCAGCAATGGGTGCCATCCTCTCCCCTAAGTTATCCAATACACAATTAACGCCCGCAGTGATAATGATGATTAATATATTCATACAAATATTCATTTTTAACCTCTTAAAAAGAAAAATATACGTATATCTATGTATATGTAAGCGTTTCACCACCTTCCATGACATAAGTTTATAATGATAAAATTTTCCTTGCTAGCAAAAGCATGGTAACTTCTTTAAATGAAAACTTTCTTGATTATTACTTTTAGCTGTTTACTGGTATCAAATACTATAAACTTACTATAATTCAAAACTGGTCACCAGTATCTCAATAGACTTGCTTCTGTACAAAAGCTGTATTCAGTCTTATGAGATTCTGACTAATACTAGTAAATGAAAAACACAGGTGGAAAAGATATAAAGAATGTGGTTAACTTATGCTGATACTGCATCACCAAATGTATTGTTGAGCATTTATTTTTATTTTTATCATTAAAGATAAGAACATCCCTGGGGATGCCCACATATTCCCTATATGTCATAGGAGGTGACTAAGAAGAGCAGGACAGCATGGTTGAAAATTCTCCCTTCCTGTATTAATTTCCAGTAGAAGGAACAGAGCAAAGAGCCAAATGAAGAATTTTCCCTCAAGGGCTCAGTCATCTGTTCTTCATGCTACCATGCTCACATGTGAAATTGGGAGCATGTTTGTAAAAACATTAAGGATTATTGTTATCTTTTATGAGCTGATGTAGAACATTTATCACATTAGCACAATCATCCTTTGTGCAATTACACTATCCCAATAAAGCCCTTATACATTATTCATAGGTAAACAATGTTGCTGTTGGTATGCATCTCCATTGGTCTCATGTTATAAATGCCCAATTTGGCACTTTTTTCTATTAGAGCTCTTTGACCAAGAAAACATCTATGCTGCTAATAAAGAAGATGAGCATGTACTGAAATTAGCCTTTGAACTAGCCCATAAGTGTATAATAAAGATGCATTTGGTGGTGCCTCACTCTGTAATGAACAAAACAGTGAACAATAATGAGGTGAGAGTCATACACATTCTCACCAATGTCAATGTTTCTAATTTTTGCTTATATAGTATCACAAAAGCCACCAAGATATAAAATTTAATGACCTGCATAGAATACTTTAATGCAAGTGTCAAATGGATCCAAAATTACAGGTAGCCCAAGCCATTAAGGAAAAACAATACACAACCATTGGTGTAAATATATCCTAGTCAACTTGACATTAAGGAAAATAAAAAATACACACCTTTTTGTGTAAACATATCCTAAAGACAATTCTATTTTTGGTCTTTTTGCATAAATGCATATATATGAGGAAAGGTTGAAAGCTGAATTCGGCAGTCTGGATATGAAAAAAGTCTAAAAATTCACTGTTCAAAAGATAAGTAGACTTATGAAACAAAGATGTTACTGTACCTCCAGAAACAACAGGTTGCCGCTCAGTACCATCATATTTAGATGATCTAATTGAAGGTGACCTTACATCTGTCCAGTAGTATCGACCAGCCAGACAGTCAACATCAGCTCCTAAAGTTAAAGTTCATTAAACATTCTCAATCATCTATCTAATTAGTTTTCAATCATAATTCCACCAGCAAAAAAAATCAGAATATCATTTGAAGCCTCATTTATCTCAACACTATCTATCAGCAAATCACTTTTGGACAACTACTCAATTGACTATGATTATAATTCAACTATGTGAGTTACTGTTCACACAATCATCACAACTCCCATCCCATAACAACTACTGCTAAGCAACTTTGTTATTATCTAAATTATCAAGAATACCAATTGAGGAGAATACTGGAAGTGATATCAAGGTGGCCTTAAAATCACTTAAAGTATTGCTGCTGACAAAAAATTCTAGTATACTGCATTTTCAATTATATACTAAGCAACTGGCAAGAACACATTTGGCATATATGATCAAGAGTGTTAGGTGTGACTATGGGCTAGCTACGAATTTTTCTTACATATATGGAAACCACATTTCCTTAATGATATTCTTTTTCTTTCAATAGTTTACCTTTTCTTTACATTCAAACCCTTTGATTACCAAGAATTCCATGAATCACATTTAGGAAATGTTTCTCATCCTTTCCATCAATCATTCTTAGTGCTGCAATAAATTGATCAAAACCTCCAATAAAGTATTCTACATACAGTACTGATTACCCTATTCTCCCTTCACTTTATCATTTTATCTATATTTTTGTCACATGCAGTCTTTTTTCAGTTAAGTCCTTTTAGAAGTACTATACAACTGCTTGGTCGATCATTCATATAAATAATTAATTTTTCTGAACCTATATTCAGCCCCTAAATCTTGGACACTTCCATGGCTGATGTGTAATTTCAACTCTCTCATAGTCCCCATCATTTCATTTATTTTATCCTAAACATTTTATGCTGAGCATATTCTAATAATTTTTTCCCTAGTGCAATAAATATCTTCCAAATCCAACAATATTCATTTTTAACTTGAAGAAGATCTACTGTATTTTCCTTTTCAGCCAGGAAAACTAAAAGTTTAATTAGAGTGTGAGGAAAGGGAAGGAAATATTGCCAATGTATCTCCCACATACTGAATGAAGTGACCAACAGGAGCAAGAGCAAGGGACTGGAAATTCTTCCATCATGTATTATCTCTTCCCAAAAAAAACATAAACAGAAAAAGATGCCAAGTGAGCATATGTTTTCTAAGGCTCAGACTGCATCATTAGAATGAGCATTGCTGTAACCAGGATGGAATAGTGCTGATTAAGAGGGCGGTGGCATGCACAAAACATTACCAGGGAGGAACAAAATGGCTTCAGGGTAGGTAAAGGGTATGTAGACCAAGTGTTTGCTTTGAAGTTGTGTATGAAATATCTAAAGAAAGAGAAGAAATTGTATATAACATTCAGATATCTGAAGAAGCATATGATATGATTGACAGATATGCTTTGTGAAAGGTGCTATGAATATCCTAGGTAACTGGAAAGTTACTAAATGCAGTGAGGAATTTTACTTGGAGAGTAAGGCATATGTGCAAGTATGAAGAAAGGAAGGCGAGTGGTTTCCAGTGAAAGGGAGTCTTCATTAGAGATTTGTGATGTAGCTATGTTATTTCATCTGCTTATGGAAGGGATGGTGAGGGGTAAATATGACAGTTTTTGAGTAAGGTACAGGTCTACAGCATAACAGAATTAGGCAGGAGAGGCATGTGAGATGAATCAGCTGTTGTTTACAGATGACATGGTGCTGGTGGCAGACTCCAAAAGGAACTTAAAATGCTGGTGACAGTTTGGGAGAATGTCTGAAAGGAGAAAATTGAAAGTACATGTGAACAAAAATAAAGTAATGCAATGCAGAAAAGGGATGAGAAAGGATGGTTTAAGTATAACTTGGAATGGAAAGGATCTGATGGAAGTAGAGTGTTTTACTTGGAAGTGGACATGACAATGAATAGTACCATGGGGCCTGAAGTGAGTCATAGGGTGAAAGAGATGGCTAAGACAACAGGTGCATTAAGGAGCATTGGCAAGGAGAGCTCATTGTCTGTTATGGCTTAAATGTACAGATGTTATATGGATGCAAGTCCTGGGCCTACACCACAACAGAAAGGAATGGTGGTTGTGTTGAAAATGAAATGCCTGACAAAAATATGTGGTGTAAGGCTGGTTGACCATCTGAAGAGGTGTGGTAATCAGTGAAGTTTAATTGAGGGGTCCAGCCAAGGTTGCTAAAATTGTATAGATATATAGATAGGATGAGAAAAGAAAGAGTAACTAAGAGGATCTCTATTTCAGAAGTGGAGGAAGCAAAGGAAAGGGAGAGACCAAGAAGGAGACCAATGAATGGAACAAATGAGGCTTTGGAGTACCTGGGCCTAATTTTCAGGAGGGTGAGGGGCATGCATGGAACAGAATGGTCTGGATCAATGCGGTATAAAGGAGTGATATGCTGTCAGTGGGATGAGAATACAAATGAGGCTCTTGTTCATTTGTGCCATGATGCTCCCATGCTCAGGTGAAAGAGACAATCATGCATAAAAAAATGTATTTAGTAAAGAGAAATATATGTATGCTTGGCACCCAGTTTACTGTTATATAAAGTGGTTTTATTATGGATGATATTTATCTGATATCACTCCTAATACCTAGCTAAGGAAACCAGGCAATAGATAAATCATTTTCAACTGTTTGATTTAAGCCATAAATCACAGTCCTTTCATTTAAAAAACAAACACAAATAGTGTTTCAGAATTAGAAATAAAGATATATGAAATACATGCACTGGTTTTCACTAGCAGAGAATGTGCTAAGTGAAGTACTAAATGAATACATATACATAAGATGCTATTTAATAAAGATTTTTTTTCATTAAAACTTGTAATATCTAGCAACTGGCCTTGTCATCTAAGCCTCAACTTTGCCAAGAAACACTTTCTGATGATCATGTCACTCATTAAGGTATGTTATTTTTTGTGTCTAACATCAATCAACTGAATAAAGCAATGAAAGATGGAAAAGCAAACTGATGTAACTACACAGAACTCCAATATAACTGCAGTGATTAGCACCCTTCTAGAATTCAATCAACACATTCCTGCTGCATACCCTTAAATACTCTTGCCATTCATAATCCACAACCCTTTTTCTTCCCATACAATAACTTTGCATCCCATGATTTCAATGTTTTGACCCCATCTTGCTATCCTATAAGTACCATACTCACTTACTACGACCAGCTGAAATCACCTGTCTTAAGTAACTTTACTTTTGTCCTTCCCTTCCTGCCCCATGATCCCCTTTTATGTGGCTTTACCAGTGCTTTAGAAGCTGGCCATTCCTACCTGGTAAGATCATTTGTCAAGAAATGTGATTATGTTGCATGTGTGTCTTTTGTGGGGTGGGCAGAGAAAAACTGAGGAGTAAGTATTCAAAGTCTTGACAATGGTTGTTATATTTTGGAAGTAATGGTTCTTATGATATGTTGAATGCAGATTAGAAGGTATAATTCACACATGCCTAAGGAGTGTAGTTTCAGATGCATTTATGTCTGGTGGAGTAGTGTTTAAGACTGTATTTGGAGGGTAGTAGTTTTGTGCTTGTTGGGTCATTACGGTGTGGATATGTTTTGTTAAAGCCTTGTACGGTAGGGAAGGGGAGATCTGTGGATGTAGGTTGGTGGTTGGTTGTAAAATGCCCAATTATGAAACTGTGACTACTCACCAACCATGTACTTAGTACTCACCAACAGCTGTCATGAATGGCTGAACATGGATAGGAAAGCCAACACCAGAACGTGCATCAGTAGGCATACGAAGGACAGATATTCCCTGGTTGATGAGCAACAAGTTTTTTTCATGATCCGGTGCCTCTGGAAGGAACAGGTAAGATGACATGAAGAGGTTTGATGTGAAATGTGTAAATCAAATTTGAATGATAAACTACAATCATCATGTATATGCATTCATCTACTATCTTTAATTCTATTCCCATTCGCATAGTGGGGTGAATAAAGTGCGTACCACTTCTCACCTTGCTCTAACATATCTTCAACTAAGTGTGAACCCAGAATTTGGTCAAGTGGAGGGAAGGGGACTAGCAATTACAAACTTGCTATGATAATATTGAAAACCTCAAAATAAAAGTGACATGTAAGAATGCACTATTTTCCTCAGGTATACAGAGTATTTTGGAATTTCCACTAATTATGGCTGTTGCTCATTGTATTCACTTTAACATCATTACATTTCAGAGAATTCAACACTTTTTGAACTATCTGGAAGTTAAATCAATCAAACTCTCTTAAGATTAAACATATCTGTCTTACTGAAATAGTGTAAATTTAATATGAAACTTCGGCAACCATTTCAAAATGAATGTAAAATTATAACTGATAGGATAAAACAGCTAACAGCAATGATCAAGGGAGTTCTGTTTGATGACACAAGTTAGTGAGCTTTAGCAGACACGAAAAAATTTAATTACTATAAACTTATGTCATTGTTTTAGATATCTAGGTAATTAAGGGTGAATCTTGGCAAAAATATATGTTTGCAGATTTCTAAATATTCACTGCAACACTAGCTATATCAAATCTTCTATAACACTAGTTTTATATTTTAAGTGTAAAGTATGGTAAAAATGAAAATAATAATGAAAAGTAATGAAGCTTACTGATAGTTTTCATCTACACTTCTACTCTCCTGCTCTACAATGAATACCAAAATTTACCTTGACAAGTATACCCATCACCAGTGAAGCCTTCTCGGCACCTGCATGAAAACCCAAAGGTAGAGAGAGGATCAGACTGACAACTAGCTTGAGGATGACACAGTGAAGGGTCTGACTGACATGATCTTGACGACCGACAGAAGAAGCCATCACCTTGGAAGCCCTAAGGATGAAATACACGATAAAAGTACAAATAAAAGTAAAGAGAACGTAGTTATGAAATCAATTATAAAAGATTATTGAAGACAAAGATTATATTTGCATCTACTGTGCCTTATTGCCTCATAGCTCAGAGATATGGGCATCCTTATGTACATTTTCTTTTCATACAGAGACAGAACATCTGCATCTAATATATGAGATCTAAACCAACATGAAAATTCTTAGAGTAAAGTTTGAAATATCTGAAGCTGTTCTATATGAGAAAGTGTATGAAGTCATACATTGAGAAAAAATCTTCAAAAACTTTTCCAAGAATACAGAAAATCCATTTCAAATACACTCTGTACAATTACCATATAATGCTTCAGATCATATATTCTGAACTAAAAAAAAGGGGTTAGTAAACTGGTTCTCCTAACCTCAGTAAATGTTGAAAACCATAACTTAGCTATTAACTGAAAGAGAAAAAATTGCTATATTGCCTGTGCTCTGAACAAAGCACTACCTTACTTCAGGCATTTCCACCCAGTAGGTACTAGTTTATACAATGCTCCTCGAGCATACTAAGAGCTTTGGTGGGCAAACCTACATTGCATGCCCTCAGCTCACACTGTCTCGTACTAACCCAAAAAAGGATAAAAAAAAATCATGTCAAGTTGCAGGGAAGCATCTATTTAGAAGCAAGAAAAATTGATTCTAAAAAAAAGAGATTTGGGAACAAATGAATTTTCAAAATGAACACCAGTGGATCCTGTCTTCATAACATGCTGTACATCCAGCCTGCAAATCTGGTGCAACAGTAATCCAAAAATTGCTATGTAAATTAAATGGGTTTAGGCAACATAACAAATTTTGGGTTATATAATGTATTTGGTAAATAGCTAACTCCTGGAGACTTGTCATCTCCTGTGATTCTGGTGGCCACAGACTTTCATTTTTTGGGCTAATCATACAAACTATGGTCCACAACAATATCTAGCTAAAATATCTAAGCAGTATGGTGCATGGCATGTTGTTTAGCTCAGAAGGAAAATCCTCAAATAAATATAGGAGATATGTGTAAATAGTTATTGATATTAGTAAAATCAATGCAGAAATTAACTACTGAAATTGATTGCACAAATGATACTGGAAAAGGATTATGAAATAATAGACAATGAGTCACAGACTTGTACACATCAATTTAGAACACAGAAGGTGAAACAGAGCAAAGGCTAAAATTCATATTCTTTAGTCTTAATCAGCACACTTCCCCACAGATCTACAATAAGCAGAGGAGTACAACAACTCTCCACCATTACAATAATATCATATATTCTTTAAAACTACCTACCTCCCTACATCTGCAACGGTACCCTTTAGCAGCCAGATCATAGGAACACTCAGCATTGTCACCACAGTTGTAAACAACATTACATCCAACCTATGAAATAAAAAATATTTGTTAATAGTGAAAATTTCAAAATAACAACCTTACTAACATTATCAACATTATCAATATGAATATTCAAAGTAACTTTCAAAGTTTATCTTCTCCTTCTATCTATCAATCTATCTGGTACTAGACTTGGCAGCAATTGGAACCATGGAAGAGGAAGTGAGTCATAGGGTGGGGGAGGGGGCGAAGGTTCTGGGAGTGATGAAGAACGTGTGGAAAGAGAACATTATCTTGGAGAGC
The DNA here is from genome assembly GCA_032361385.1 of Panulirus guttatus. Classification (NCBI taxonomy): domain Eukaryota; kingdom Metazoa; phylum Arthropoda; class Malacostraca; order Decapoda; family Palinuridae; genus Panulirus; species Panulirus guttatus. The sequence continues at coordinate 2,335 of JAUUDW010475566.1, read as the reverse complement.
AAAAATGGGTATGTTTGAAGGAATGGTGGTTCCAACAATATCATATGGTTACGAGGCATGGGCTATAAATAGGGTTGTACAGAGGAGGGTGAATGTGTTGGAAATGAAATGTTTAAGGACAATATGTGGTGCAAGATGGTTTGATCAAGTGAGTAATAAAAGGGTAAATGAGATGTGTGTTAATGAGAGGAGTGTGGTTGAGAGAGCAGGAGAGAGTGTGTTTAAATGATTTGGACATACGGAGAGAATGAGTGAGGAGAGGTTGACATGGAAGATATGTGTGTCAGAGGTGGAGGGAACAAGAAGTGGGAGACTAAATTGGAGATGGAAAGATGAATTGAAAGAGATTTTGAGTGCTTAGGGACGATGAAAGGTGTGCATGGGATAGAGTGAATTGGAGTAATGTGGTATACATGGGGCAACATGCTTTTGATGAACTGAACCAGGGCACATGTTGTTGCTGGGGGTAACTATAGATAGGTCTGTTGGGCCTGGTTGTGGAAAGGGGGCTGTGGTTTTAGTGCATTACACATGACAGCAAGAGAATGGATGTGAATGAATGTGGCCTTTCTTTGTCTGTTCCTGGCACTACCTTGCTAATGCAGCAGATAGTGAACAAGTATGAAGAGTATATAAATGTATATGATGCATTCCAGAATTCCCACTCATAATAACCATCAAGTACTTGACAGGTATAATTCTTATCTAGTCATTGCAGGCTAGGTTTGGTCTCCTTGAGATACTTTACCCTGTGAACTGGTTTTTAAATATTAATAAAAATGTATTTCCATCTATTCAAGTTGGATGTGTACAATAGTTGTCATTTTAAACCAGCTATTGGCACTATCAACTGGTCATTTTTCATGTTTGGCATGTCCAGAGTCAGAAGGTGAGCTAAGGGCATGTGAGTTTGCATGTCTTATCTATGCATTACTTTAAAAGATAGAGTACATGGGGAGCTCAAATGACAGTGGTTTAGTGGCACTAAGAATTGGTGCAAATAACTGCAAATTTAACGCCTACTCCTCTGACTACAATTTATTTGTGACTCTACCACCAGTGAGAGGGAGGGCTCAGGTGGTAGTGTATTGGCCCCTCCCAGTACCCCAGCTAACTCAAGGATTATCCCATTCCTTACCGTTGGAGCAACCCCTTAGGTAGTAGGTTGTTGACAACAACTGCCCAGGGTGTTACTACTGTCCTGACTGCGGTGCATTAAAGTGGTGCCCAGAACCATCTTACATTCTCCATGTCAGCATTGCTGGTCTTACTTTCTGTCCCATCAAAACAGGACTACCGGGCTTGTCCTACCATCTTCTTACAATCACTACACACCTTATCAAACCTTGCTCGTAATTATTACTTTTTTCACATAAGCACTCTTGCCAATTCCTGTCCACTCAAACATTTAGAAGCATCATCATGACAGTGTCCGTCAAATCTATTGCCCCTAGTCCCCGGCATCATGGGGTGCTAAGAATCTCTGGGTTTCAGCTTGACTCTACTGCCAGGGAGAGGGAGGGCTTTAGCAGTAGTAGTACCAGCCCCTACCATGACCTTTCCCTCTCTGTGAGACCTTCCTCTTCTGTTCACTATACCAACTTTCTTAATCTCTCTAGTAACCTCTCCTCAGTTGATCATCATATGTCTAATGATGTTCTCACTAGTCCCTTTTTTATATCTAACCATAATCTCCACTCATGATTCCGATTCCAAGGTGGTGTTTGTGCTTATTCCAACATAAACACACCTGGCGCATGCCTCAAGGACCTTGAGTCTCCAAAATTTGATGTTATGTGGCTCAAAGTCTGTCTCCCTACTACCACACTTGTCCTCTATTTCGCCAATTGCTCTCCTGATTATACAAATATTATATCCTTCTTAAACTATATGAACTCCTGCTACGAGACAGTGACGTCCTCTCACCCGCAAGCTGAAATCCTATACTTAGGGGATTTCAACGTTCACCATAGGGAATGGTTGAATTCCTCCCATACAAATGATGGAGGGGTCAAAGCCCTCACATTCTCCATTCTCAATGATTTAGAGCAAATTATCTCCTACCCTACCCGTATACCTGACCGCTGTGACCACTCTCCTGATAATATGGATTTGTTTTTCACCTCCAGTCCGTCTCGCTGTAAATACACAATCTCACCCCCAATTGGTTCATATGATCACACTCTCATAAATGTATCTATTCTAATGGCACCTCCAGCTGCCCCTTCTAAGCGTAAATACTGGCACCTGAACAAAGTTGATTGGAATAACTTACGTAACTTCTTTTCTGACTTTCCCTGGGTAAATTACTGTCTCTTATGTGGTGATGCTTCTG
>JAUUDW010475345.1:0-12436 GCA_032361385.1 Panulirus guttatus | reverse complement strand
GAGAGAGAGAGAGAGAGAGAGCGAGAGAGAGAGAGAGAAAAGCGTACAGATGATAGACTCCTGAAGGCAGAATTTGACTTACGTCTGACAAGAGAGGCGTTCACTGCTCTTGGGGCCGAGTCGTAACGCAATGCTGGTGAGTGCCGCTCGCGCGGGAACTCGCAAGCCAAGAAGAACAAAAATTCTGAGGCTTTACCGACACTTAAGACGAGATGAATGAGTAGTGAAGCCCTAAAAGGCTGACATTACTTACGGGTTACGTCACGGACATTAAAAAGCCCGAATCACCCCCCAAAAAAAGTTAGTTCTCGCCAGAGTAACGAGAACACAGCTGTTTGACGAGACCCAAATTAACCTCACAGACAAACCGGAAGACCAGAGGAGACCAGGTTCCGCTTCCATCACCAAGGCAGACGGCGACGCAACTGGATGACACTGTTCCAGTCTGCAGGTTCGACCACCACCCCCCAACCCTCTTGACGAAACCAGAGGTCGCTGGAACCAGAAGCGCGAGGCACCCCGGAAGCAAACCATCCTACGTGAAGGTGAACGAATCAACAGTCTTCTGATATTTCCGCAGGACTCAACCCGGCCGGTTGAATCCGGAAGATAGTCCGGCACAGTGTCAATCCTGTTTCGAAAGGGCGTGAAGCAGTGACGCCACTTGCTCTCGAGCGCGGCGGTTCTTTCTACCGCTCCGTGGTGAAATGGACCACCGCAGGAGAAGACAGAGAGGGGGAAACGTTTGGTATTTCACACAGTCCGTGTCGACGGAGTGGATCAGAAGCGCCGAATCCCAATCACGGTCGGCAACAGCCACTTCTTCGACTCATCTCGCGTCGTAAAGCAGGAGGCACAGTCCGGCGCGTGACAGCCTCCGTTGCTCACTGGGCAGCGGGATAGCCCCTGTGAATCCCTTTGCGCTACCGCTCGCAAAATGAGCATGGGGTCCACAATAAATCTGCCGGGGGTTCCCGGCACAAATCAATTAATACTCAAAGTAAGAATCCATACAAGACAAAGGATAATACTCAAGTTTCCCCTAGAGTCTTTTCAAAATATACGCCCCGGGCTTATCTCATGCGAGCCGATGAGCAATTTTGAAAAAGTCGGAACAAATTTTGTTCAATTAAAATTCACATCTACGTAACATTTATTCGAAGCGCTTGAGTCCTGACATGAAACAAACGAGATGAAGATCGGATATTCACCGTTCCTCTTAAGCATTACGGTGAAACGAGAGATTCTAAAACAAACGCAGACTTTAATTAAGCGAACGAAACATGAATCCTCTCCCTGCATGTATACGTTATAGACCCGAAGATGGTATACGTTTCCCTCACAACAGAGATTGGAAATTTCAAAATCAGACCATCATAGGAGTTCAAAGACTATGTCATAGACGTCAGATATCCACAGAACATATGTCGTCAAAGATGTCAGACATCCACAGAACATATGTCGTCATAGATGTCAGACATCCACAGAACACATGTCGTCATAGATGTCAGACATCCACAGAACATATGTCGTCATAGATGTCAGACAACCACAGAACATATGTCAATGTTATCCCATGTTCATTAACAAGAACGATGTCAGCTGAGAGAGCTCAGCTATGATGGACATCCCACATTGCCATACCATGTCAGGGTGACACACACACACACACAGATTAGCAAGTGGTGCCTGAAACCGAAGTATCGTATGACTTCCGACCCCTTGTGGTCTATAGAGCCATATTTTTGTGACGTTTACCAGATAACAGAGACACCAAGGCTGAAGCAATTAGTCTTGCGATTCTTCAAACATTTTTTTCTTTCGTTGGACATTGGTTGAAGCATAGGGAATCGAGTCACTCATACAAAGTGATGCAGCAGGTGATTTATCGACAAGAAATGCTAAGTAGCTGTTGCCATGCACTGTGGCGCTAAGGCTCTATGATTACTTTAAGATACCGTAATCATAAAGTAGCTCAATCTTTCTTAATGTGATTACTCCAAGATACGGGAGCAATAAAGAAGCTTAATCTTTCGTAAATGTAATTACTCCAGGGAATCAAGACAGCAGATCAAAATTTCGTAAATGTAATCACTCCAAGATAAGGAATCAAGACAACAGCTCAATCTAACGTAACTGTAATCACTCCAAGACAAGACACCAACACAGCTACTCATTCTTTCGCACTTAGGACCACTCAAATAAGGCATCAAAAAGGGCATCTATAACCTCCGCTGTCATGATCACTACAAGTTACGGCAGTTCCATCCATCGTAGCCATGACTGTGACGCCACACACTGCGTCCACATTCTGCGGGAGTACACACCAGGAACACTATGCTGTTCAAACAGAGGTGAACCTTTGTCTTACCCTGTTAACCTAGATATAGCCAGAGCCGGTGTGGCGTGTCTATAACTCAGTAACATAGTAATCTTTAGTCTGGTGTCCGGTTCCATGACCACAAGCAAGCCTCACCCGTCGTCAGTGTGCCAGTTTGCTAATAGCTTACACCAGCACTTGCTCTGCGAGGAGGGGGAAAAAAAATATATAACCCGAACAGACACATTGAGGTTGCGTGTACCGACCACTTCGAGCTTCAGTATGACCACGTCTTGGCGAACCTCTACAAGATGAGAGTTCGTGTTTTGTGAATTCTCTTACGGGTGGAAAAGTTTGTGGTCGTTGCCTTGAGTCCATCTCCTCCTCCTCTTTCTCTCTCTGCCACTAGGGTCGAGAGGCATAGGTTCGAATCCTGGTTACGGCAGTTGGTTCACAGTCAACCCTACTGTTCATCCACCCTTAGGGGGTTGGTCGATAAAATAGGTACCTGGCTCTGGCTTGGGTATATAAATGCACATAGCGTTAATGGGATAGCCTTGATTAGGGCCTCAAAGCTGCCCATGCCGTCTCAGCTAACATAACAAAAAAAGCATAATGATACAAAAGTTACGAAGCTTCGAGTCTTGTCGAATCCTTTGCGAAATGCGTCTGTACACTCAAAAGTGCAAGTGGATGTGATAGCGGCAGCAGTCGGGTTTGTGGAGGCTTATGAAACAACGAGACAAATAAGCAGGTGCTCCAGTAGGCAAAAGAACCAGTCTGGCTCAGATGGAGTACGCTGGAGGATTGAGGGATGGAAGACTGCTGTAGTAAAAACCTTTCCCTCCTACTTGCCGGTGGTGGACCGTCCTCAAAGTGCATTGGGATGACCACGGGTATAACACTCTACCCACCTCATGAGTTACGACCAGTGGAGGACTGTCGTAACTTTACGGGAGATGATGAGGACTACTATCGTAACACACTTCAATCTGCCTTTTGGAGTGTCACAACCGTAGGATGACGAGACTTTATATAACACACGGTCACGGGGGAAAAGATCACAAGTCGTGGATGGTGGGGGAGTACTGTAACACAGCCACCTGTGGAGGATTACGACTGAAGGATGATTGGGGCAGACTGCTGTAGGATTCAACAATGCCATGAATGAAGCCTTTCACACACACGCGCGCACAAGTGGGATGCCATCAGAGACGTCTGTGACCCAACATCTCACCTGCTGTGAAGTGTCACCGGCGCGGGAGAACGAAGACTGCAACTCTAATCTTTACTACAAGAATTTAAGTGCAGCGGGTCTGGCAAGGCGACACAGAATGCAATGAGAAACTCTGGAAATGTGAGGTGAATTCACCACAATGTAAATGTGGTACTGAGGGACTCTGAGCACTGTTCTACACGAGAGGTGTACACACGGACACAGTGCTTGAGTATTCACTGCACCCAATTTCCGACACTGGGAAGATTAACGTAAAGACAAGCAATCTTGCAATCCAGTAGGGGCGACTTTACTCCCAGTACAAAATATGCCACTGACTGGACGGGCAAATCCAGGACATATCGAGAGTCAGTATGTTCTTACTCAACCAGGATACACATGCAGTCAAGAGACAGTGAACTACATAAACACTCTGCAAGCCCAAAAACGAGAACGTGTAATCTTTTGGAACTGGTTCCTCGAATGGAATGCGATTCACCTAAATCACGTTTCGACTGTGACCCAAAGCAGGTGCAGGACGGTAAGTTATCCCCGATTTATGAGGGAGGCCAAATACCGACGTATAAGAAAAGGTTCACACGAAATCGTAATAAAAGTGTCGCTCGAAAAACAGAGAAGTGCAACCGAAACTACCTGGGTTAAAAGAAAAAAATATAAGTAGATTTATGAATCAGTTTTCATTGATAATTAAAACTGGGATTCAACGACAGAAATTCTCTTTCCAGTCACCAAAAATCTCTGCCGTTATCAAATATTCATCGCACGAAGAGAAATCCACAAGTCAAATACCTTAAATTCTATCCTTAATAATGAACTGAAACTTGTGTGATCTGGAAAGGAAACCAGGCCCTAGTTTTCGACATCAGTCAGAGATGATGATCCTTCTATCACGTTTTGATGGCATCAAACACGTACTGAAAGAAATAACGAAAACAACACAAAAGTAGGGGTGGCATGCCGTTAATGGAGACGAGTAAAATAAGGATCATAATTTGAAAGCAAGATTCACAACAACATATCCTTATATATCTCCCCCTTTCCTCTTTAAACGAGACACCAGTAGGTTGAATAGGGAGGCGTACCGTATTCATATTAACGGAGAGGAAACACATTAATGACAACGGGGATGGAATACCATAATGGACGCGAATAAGAAGAGGACGGCAATTTGGACACAGAATCACAAACAACACTTACCCCTGTATACATTTCCCTCTTCCTTTTTAAGCAGGAGAATAGCTGGGTGTATAGGAACGTGGCGATCACCACCTTGCAACAGCAGAGAAAGCACGGACCCCGAAAGGTGAAGCGTCTTCGGTGGTACTGTGAGCCTGCAAGAAAGGCAGGTTACACATGCATGATGTGTGCAACGTTGTTAAGATCCAATTACACCCAATCCCAGGACGGACTCCTTAATTAAACCGTGGCCAGAGGCAGTAAGATACTGTCAAGCAAAATGTGGGCCGCCAGAGAGACTTGCAAGCTACTTCAGAGTAAAGTGCAGCTTCCACGGGCCCAAAGACGTGTTTATAAGTGCAACTGCATCCATGATTTCATGACTTGCGGGAGTGAGGGCATAAAACGAAGGATGGAATCTGCAGTCAAGATCTGAGGGACTAAAAGGATTTAAAGACAAAAATATCGAACTTCATTTTATAATATTAGCCTTGCTTTGTTCGGATTCATGTTAGCATTTCGTTTCTACATCTAGTATTCCACGTGAAGGGAGGAGGAAAAATTTTCTGAGAATTTTGGAAAAGTGGAAAAGTCTTTTGCCTTTCAAAAAGGGTTGGTTGCTGTTAGGAAAGTTATGAGAAGGCAGAGAGGAAGGTGGATGTTGTGATGAGGAGATGAGGAGGTATGTCTTTGCCGTTAGGAGAGTTATGAAGATGTAAAAAGTTCCAAATCCAAAGCTTTAAGGCACAGGGAAAGAAACACAACAGCCCACCCTCGAGTTACTAACGGCCACATAGTAATCATGTAAAGTAGTAGTTGACATGTATTACGTTTTCTACTTAATGGCGGGGGGCACACAAGCAGCCAGCTCTCGGGAGCAGAAACCAAAGTAATATATGTATAGAAGTAGGGGAGTGAATCTACTTTGCGGCGCAGAGGAAGGTGAATCAGCTGTCGAGGTCAGGCCAGGAGAGTTAATCAATCGGAATGCTTTTTGATTCGACTCCGTATTCTAAAAGTGAAAGCTGGACTACACATAAGGAAAGATCAGTCCCAGTCAGTAGACTGGACTTGGGCACATGAGGCAGCCGGGGAAAGGTCCGTGGGGCCTGGCTCTGGATAAGGGAGCTGTGGTCTGGGTGCATTACACAAGACAGCTTGGGAATGGAAGGCAAGCGAATGAGGCCCTCTTCTTTGTCTGTTCCAGGCGCTGACGCGGGTTACGGCGAACTATGGAAGAAACAAATGAAGATTTAATCAGACGTTAACATATGCTTAACTGCATCTCGGCCAACTTACGCATGTCTTAACCATGACGATGTCCAATCTAGATCATCACTGTGCGGATGAAAGACAATAAGCAGCTATATCTAACATGCGTGAGGAATGGGAGGGGAAATCTTACTGTTACCTCCTTGTGGTACCACATCCCTAGGGCAGAGCGAACAGAAAAAAATGGCAGGATCACGACGAGCCTAGCCAGCTCAACAAAACATTGTCGTCGGACCACATTGCGTGGAGCTTAACCAGTGGTGATTATGATGATTTACATACCCCCCTAAAAAACACCCCAATATAGCCTGAATAAGTTCAGGGACTCTAAGGAGCTCCAAGAAGAAGGAAGGGTTGGTGGTATTACGAGGGAAAAGAATGGATGAGAGAGAGAGAGAGAGAGAGAGAGAGAGAGAGAGAGAGAGAGAGAGAGAGAGACAGAGAGAGAGAGAGACAGAGAGATGAAGATCTAGCCTTAAGCGGTCTAGGACGGCAGCACTCTGCCTCCCTCCCCGAGGGATGAGCGACAGATGGCGTCCAGCAGCAGACATCACCTGCTGACCAGCCTCCTGCTGCCGCTACCGCCGGTGGTGGAGGTTCCGCAACCGGGGAATAAAAAAATGTACAAACAACATTCATTCGTAGCAGATATACATACATAAAGACCTGGGGGTAGCAATACCACCTCCAGCAGCCGTAATGACAACTAACAGCAGCAGCTGCGACACATGATAAGAAGGGAGAAAGATATACACGAACCCGCAACCCCTCCACCAGGGCACACAGCACTGCCTCGCAGGGCCTACCACAGCACCGCCTCACTGGGATCACCTCAGCAACGCCAAATTCACCCACTACGACATAATGCAATATACATGTGCTATTTATAACCTGTTCTGGTGGGCTGCTCAACACAGCCTGTGATTACGGGGAGAGAGTTTTACAGCCTGTGTGTGTGTGTGTGTGTGTGTGTGTGTGTGTGTGTGTTGTGAAAGATGAAAACTGAATACGTTCCCCCGGATATTATGAAAACAGGCAAGCCAAAACTTCAGGAAGTCTATCGAGACAAGAGAAATACCACAGCTATATATGGACCACCAGCACATACACACACACATGACACATCAAGCCCACACTGTAAGACACCAAGACCCACATTGCCACGCACCACATCCACATCACACCACATCCATCGCTCCCCACGTGAGAGGATACTCATAACTGATGAGGTGCTACAGCGGGGCCGTGGACCATACCATCTTTGGTGAGTACGGGGGAGCGAGGCGACGTAGGGGATGCCACCAACATCCTGATCATGTGTGAGGAACCAGCAACGCGCAAGGCTTCACAGCTGCCGAGGGTACGGCCAACAGCACCCACGGATAAGGTCTTGGTGTTGGGGGGCGTGGCACCACCACCCTACAGCAACTGTGGTCTGGGTCACGGCGTGGGGGAACACCCAGCAGCGACTGTGGCCAGTAACCGTGAGTGGACACAACCAAACAGCAACCATGACCAGATTCTCAGCGCTGGGGCGCATGACGCCCTATATCTTTCAGCGTGCTCTCTTGAAGCGTCTCCACAGTCTGGCAAAACTCGAGAGAGCGGCTGGTAAGGAAGCCGCACAAGGTCCTCAAGTCACACCACAGGACCTCCTGCACGGTGCCAGGGTCAGTCCTGCAGGAGGTTCCGGGTTAGTTCCTCCTGGCTCCTCCCTTCCAATCCAGTAACCGCCCCCCCCCCCTCCGCCTCCCAAGAGTCTGGCCGGTCCTTAAGCTCAGCCAATGGCCAGTGCGCAGGTCAGTGGCCCGTCTGGCCAGCCCGGAGGCTCGGCCGGTGGCCAGCGGGCGGGTCAGCGGCTCGACCAGACCCAGCCTATGTGGCTCGGCCGTGCACTAGATTAACAAGTTTGGTTATTTTCTGCTTCAGTGCCACTTGGCCGACCTCCGACTAGCCTCTGGGTCAAGGGTCTCAGCCTGACTGGTGTTGGCGGCTTGACCACAACACGAGAAGTCAGGTCCAGGTGAGGTGGTTTACTCTTTGTACTGACACTAGAGGACGCCCCTTGCTCACGAAGGTACTGTCCCTGAGCAACGCAACACCGCGTGCTAAGCTTGCGTCTGTAGATGAATTACTGTTGAACTGTCTCGTGTAAAGGAACAAACTCATGCAACTCCTACTGCTACTCCTACTACATTTCCTATTGATAATCATAATAATAATTCACGTGAATAAATTCTCGACCTACGTGAGGGAGATGCGGCTCTCCGATGGTTGGGAAAACCTTGCGCCGGACAGAATCCTGCCGAAGTGAACACCCAGATTCAGGTCGCGGGAAGTGAGTCCTGGCTTTTCTTGCTTGGCAACACTGTCTCCAGCCAGGGCACGAGACGCGATGGGCGGCCAGGCCCGGGACGACGCCCCACTATCTTATCAGGGACGGCCCCAGGGCCGGCTGGGGCCTCGATTCTAGCCACCACTCTGCACCGAGAGAGGACCTTAACTGCTCAGTGTCATGTTCCATTTTCTCTTTAAACAGAAGGTAGACTTTGATCCCTTAAGGGGCATGACGGTGCGACACTTGTTAACGATGCAATGGTCTTGGACTTAAACCTTAAAGGTCATATTATCCAAGGCAAATACCGCCGTGCACAAGGGTTGCGTATATGTATGTAAAGGTCGTGCTGTTTGGCTCAAAGGATAGTAGTCTGATTACGTGTGCGTCATTACATTCTATTCTAATCGTTTCAGTAACCAGATTCACCTGTAATGGGTGACATCAAGTCAAGAGCTACAGCAGCTGCCACCTGTGTTGCCTAACTGAAGAATGCGATAAAGAAGACCCCAGCCAGTGGAAGTCCTCGGCGGCCAGACCCGACAACCCGCACACCAATCAAATGCAGCCTCCGCCGCTAGGTGGCAACAGGGCACCGAGAAAGCCCGACCGGGTTTCCAGAACAGTCGAGTGGTTCTCTCAGAAGCAACGGCCCCAAGCCAGCTCCTCCCCGCCACCACCCCTCCTCCTACACCACTACCAACAACTCCTCAGCATCACCACCCCCACCATCTCCAATACCAACACCCCTACCAGCATCAACAACTCCACTACCACAACCACCACCCCCACCTTCCACTACCACCACCCCATCAACATCCATCCACTTACACCATCCCAAAAGCATCACCACTTCCAGTACCACAGCCCTACCCACACACAACCACCACCACTCTTAACATGGGGGATGGGGTCGTGCCCTACGCGGTAGTGGCCCGAGCCTTGTCCTGCCTGGCGAGGTCAGACGCCATCCCGGCATGATGAGTATTGCCAGGTATGAAGCAACACCGATCTATCGCCATGTTTCTCACAGTCCATGGGCTTTTGTCTTTTAACTTCGTCTTCTACCCAAACGTGTTTGTCTATTTTCATTTTTTTTTCTCCAGATACCAGTTTCTGTACATAATGGGAAAACGTGACTTTTCTCAGACGAATGAAAGAGGCTGGACAGACTGGTGTGGGGAGCAACCCACACCTTCGGGCGTGTAACATCCCACGCAGTAACGCTCACGAGCAACTCAGGTGACAACAACAAACTGACTGTGATCCACTTTAGCGAGCGTGTGTCCCCATTCCTGGCCACTGCACCAGGTAAAGGTTTTAACCACCATCGAATTCTACTGCATGTGGTACGTCTGCTCCTTAAAAATTCTCCGCATCAGAGAAATGATATTAAAGACCTTCGACCCTCTGAAACACCACGTACTTAACGCCTTCTCTCTGATGCCCTACAGAGTGAATGTCACGACCGATATTCCTAAAACACAGGAGATTATAAAGGTTAGCATATGACCCGCCTGACGTCATCACGTTACGGCAGCAACACAGTATAGAAAGGTCAGGCCGAGCCAGCTCTGCTCCCACTACCGCCATGCAAACGTGAACCTCGATACTTCGCTCTGCAACTTCTAAACACAATTATCACTATTGTCTTTACTGATATCACAACGCCACGGAAACTTTTTTCATTTCAACAGTGTTGATTTAAGAGAATCTCCTTTCGTATAAGCCAGAAAAGGGATGGACATATTGCCGCCGGAGCTCTCATCGGGGCAGTGTGACGTGGCGTAAGTGACGTCATAGCTCGTCCCAACTACGTCATGGCGGGAGAAAATATCGTCAATATTACCAAGTTTGGGACAGTGCAGCGAAGCCTCACAATTCACTAAAGCGTCTAAAAATAACCGGAAAAACCCTTTCGTGGGCTTTTACTTGCATGTAGGTATTTTCGACTGGACGCAAAAATAGCAAAATACCAACAATTAATTCACAGGGTACACAAACACAAAAAAAGATGTCTGGCACAGTGCGGACGAGACGCGGGCATTTCCCCTAGCGAACGAGAGAGTCCAGGAATCCACTCCATCCGGAGTAAGAAATCATTTTGCCAACACATTCCACACCCTGATTACAAGAGGAGGGGAAGGAAACACTAGAGTATTATCGGCCGTACATCCGCCTTACCTAAGAAGCCAACCTGCGTCCCTTTTCTTTCCCCTGGCCACCACATGTTGATGTTGAAAACAGCTGGAGGACGTCTTTGTGTGAAGTTTACAGTCACTTACTTCTGACTTATTCTGATGACTAAAGTTATACACGCTACTTAAAATATTTCACTAAACAAGCAAGTCACATCTTTCACGACGGAGAGTTATAAAAAACACATGGACGCCATCCCAGGTCCGTGGGGAGAACACGAGGCGTCCCGTCGGTCGCTTCAGGTACGGGCAAACTCCTCTCGTGTTTCAGTAAGGTTTCGCGTTCCCAGATAACACGCGCGATTCGAACACGTCATCCAATAATCGTGCTTAGCCCTCATGACTTGGGCGGAATTCGCACCGTAGTGAGAGAACTGCTGCTGCACGTGGCGTTACCAGCTGCATCTGCCACACATCCTGTGTACCATGTGTGCGTGTGAGTGTGCGGCTGAACTACCCAGACCCCACGGTCATCTACTGCGTACTTCCTGGGTAGAACTTTATCATCTACCCTGACACGCACTTAGGTAATAGTTGATAACCAAGTGATCAATATACATGATCCCTTGGCTCCCCTCGCCAAACCACACCTCTCATTATCATATGGCGTCCCCCGCAGGATCTTCCTGTTTACGTAGATATACCTCAGGGGAGGACGCGGGGTTCACTAAGGGAACCCCACTCTGGGTTCGCCCGGTCTCCTCAAGGCTGCTTCCTCTGCCCCTCCTCGATCAAAATGACGCATGCATTTATAATGTCCCATTTCACAATACAACACGAACATTCTACCTCAGCTTTGGCGAAACGTTACAAAGAAATTACAAGTAAGACTTCCTGGGGAAGGAGCGGGGTACTAATTCACTGTTATTACTCTAATTCTTATAACATTGGTTCCCCACCGAAATTTTATAGAGAAAAACTTGAGGAGTAAAACAGACGCTGGAAGGATAAAGTTATCCATAATAACGAAGGACACAAAAACAGTGTGGACCTTCGCCGCGTGACCAACAGTACTGGGCAATCGTCACCGCGTGCTGACAGGCACAAGGCGCCGCATACCCACAAGCACCTGGCTAACTTGTATCACACCACAACGCTCATTCCAAATGCACAAAAATCATTTTGTTTCTAATTTTGGCGTCAAACGACGGGATGATCTCTAGAACTCATGTGTCACTGGCTGGCAGAGAATCTAGGGTGGTGATAATATTTATGCCGGCATATCTATATCCTCCGTCTGGGCCGAATACAGCGCCCAGAATTCGAGCCCATGCGGACCCGTGCCCTACCGACTTATGGCCGGTACGACTAACCAGTACACCACGTATCTGTGTGTGTGTGTGTGTGTGTCATAACCTGCACCCGAGAGTACAGGCCATCCGCGCTCAGCTGGGCGGCCCTGCGACCATCGTCGGTGGTCACGTCCGCCATCAGCTTGCACCGACATTCGTGCGACACAAGGTCTGCCCCTGGCCGCCATCACGAGGTTCCTGCGGTCTTCTCCTCCCCCTCCCCTTCCTGAACGACCGCAGGAGGGTCGTACTGTGCCGCATTCACAACCGCTGTACGGAACGTTCACGGTCGCGGTCTGCACACCAACGCTATGGAGCTGGAAGGTTAAATATGTGGGCGGGAGATGTGTACTCGTACTGAGGCGATGTGAAGCACTTCGAAAGCACACAGAGCCACAAGATGGTGTTTGCTAACACATACGCATATGACGGGGCCCTGTGAATGTATTACTCCCAGCCCGTGCAGGAGAAACAGGTAAGCAGACTACTGCACAAGTAAACATAACAACAACAGAGAAAAGGAAGCTCTGCGTCACACCTTGACGAAAAAGATGGCCGTCCAAGGGATAACGTAAGGCAATGCTGTATTCTCCTCGCAGTTTTCTG
>JAUUDW010475123.1:0-12437 GCA_032361385.1 Panulirus guttatus | reverse complement strand
ATATCTTTTTGAGTTTCTCTTGACCTTCAAAGCCCATGGCAACACATTCTTCAATAACATAATCCCTCACCACCGCCACCACTTGATCACACTCTCCCCGGCTGGTGGTTCGCGTAGGACGCTCTCTGTGTAAATATCGGATTTCAACAATGATGGATGGATGGCCTCTCCCTTGCTTCCCTCCCGAAGGCACAGGTGTGACTGATACTCTTGTGCCGCTCCGAAGATCTTTCCGCTCCTTTGCCTCCCTTCCCACATACCATCCAGCATATACCAAAAAGGTGGTACTGGAATACGCGTGTCAATGAACGAAAGGGAGTAATGGTCTCTTCGAGGAACTCCTCACTCCAAAGGAGTCTATCAATTCCTTGTTTGTGATTCGAGCGCTGCCTGGAAGCTGCAGGAGCCCCGTATAAGAGACCCTGGGATTGTATGATTAATATCAGTTATCATATTCCCTGAGCTGACTTAACATTCTTCTGTTCTTCAGTCTCTCCAATCTCTTATTTGTTCTCCAGCAACACACACGATCATCGACGTCTTCTTCTTGTCTGCCGCATTCCTAATCGCTTCCCATTTGTTACGATGTCGCTCATTTCGCTTTAAAAGTTCCCCTCACTGCCGCAAGTGATGGAACCCCTTCCCCTCGTCCACCAACCCCTCTCTGCTGACTGTGCCACCACCATCTCACACTTACCCTTCCTCAGCCTATATTTTCTCGTCCAGTTTCTCCTGTAATACCTTGTCGTCCAACTTCCCTCCCTCTCAGAACACTATCGTCCGCCTTCGTCTCGTGCACCTCCGCCTCACGAACTTAAAAACGAGACCCTCTCCCCCGAACCCTGCCTGTGACACTGTCCTTGTTGGCAGTAGACGTTACTTCCCGTCCTTCGTATACATTCCTAACTGCTCACCCAAGATGCTCATTATGATTACCCTTGTTGCCTAGTAATGCTCACTCATTTCCTCCTCTCTCTCTCTCTCTCTCTCTCTCTCTCTCTCTCCGCCTTCTTTGCTTACATCCGTCGGCTTCCTCAGCAAACCGTTATGTCCATTCATAGCTGGCTCGCACGAGGCTGGACCCAAAATTGCGCACATCCAGGTTACAGGTATACTATATAAGCGTTTCTGTTCCTCTTCTTTAACATTAGGTGATGGTGTTGGACGATTTCCGTGAGCTCGTATTACTTGGGAGGTGGACGCGTCCGCTTACATTGCTGGTGTGTGTGTGTGTGTGTGTTTTGGTACCTGCAAATATAGTCCGTTCGTAAGAGAAAACATCCCTGTGTTTTTGCTGCTGTGTTCTAACGCAAATTGACAACTTCCCAGTAATCAGATAATCCGTAGCTGTTAAACGTGGGTACTGCCAGTATAGACTTATACAGGAGTCACCGGGTACTGGGTATACTGTCACTAAGTCATTCCACCTCCTTTCCCGACTTCCTCAAGCAGGGAAAACCCCAGTGGTGAGTACGTGTTTGCTGGACACCCTCGCACCAGACTCCTCCTCCTCCTCCTCCTCCTCCCCCCCAGCTCGACACCCACCTCCTCCTCCCACCCGCACCTTTACATGTACGTCTAAACAGTCTCCCATGACAGACCTGTCGACGTGTATTAACGAGCTCGTGGCGTGCCCCAGCGGCGTCATGACGGGCCGGAAGTGGACACTTATATAAGTGAGAGATACTGGGTAAGATATTACACTCCCCATCGTGTACCTGTGTCCAGGAAATACTTTGAAAAATCATCACGAGATAGCATTTGAAATGTCGACTTGGTACCCCCATCTTTGATAAGGCTGGGTTCCCTCCCGTGGATATATAAGGCCGCGCCGCAGCGAGTCGGGTATCACAACCAACACTCACCAGCTCACGAGCACAGCTAACTCTCCCGCTGCCCCGCAACTGAGTTATCATCTCCCCACTGTCCGCTGGCTTGAGCCAGCCTGTGGATCCTGACGACAAGTTGAGTGGGTGTCTCGCGCCGCCGACGCTCGCTGGCCATCTCAAGAGCTCGCCGTCAGAAGTGCCGGCTGCAGCTTACTACTTGTCGTCGTCTTTGGCTTCCTTGTCCACCTCTTCCCCTCCGTCATGGAGTCTGGCAATAAGGACATCGACACCCGCATCCTGCTGGCTCCCGCCGTAGTTGTCCTGTACCTGCTGGTGGTGCTTGAGACTTACCTCATCGAGAACACCGCCTTCAGCTACGTCTTCCAGATGTAAATTTGGCACTGCGACGATTCACAGGGTTTGTGTCTGTGCGTTTATACATACATATGTGTGAAGGGCGTGAACCAGAAGATTTAGCCTTGTCTAGAAGACTCTTCTCTCCTGAAGGAGTAAGACAGTGACGATTGCTTTAAAAAAAGAAAAAGGCACTTTAAAGAAGACTTGAAGGGCCTGCGTGGTTGCTGACTGAGTATTCTTTGTCGCTTCCTAAAACTTAAAACCTTTTACGATGGAATCTTTCATGGCCTTCGATAGCGAGAGCAGCGGCCCTCGCTGCCCCAGAACCGTCAACAAGTACTTAAGATCGGACTCTGAGTACTCGAGAACGACTCCAAGGCCTCTAGACACCGCCTCCGGTGACTCCAGCCAACTCCCAAGGGTCTTCGGCAGCTCGATGATGAGTGGCGCGTGTGAGCCGCCTGACGAAGTGGGGTCTGTCGGCGTGTCATGGATGCTTCAGGGATGGAACAGCCAGGACACCGTGGAGGCCCTGAGGCCTCTGCTGACGCTGCTCCTGCTGGTGATGGTGTCGCTCTCCTTGGAGGCCTACCTCTCCCAGGCTGTCACATTAAACTACATTTTCCAAATGTAAATGTAAGATTTTGTTTGACTCACTGCTGACCCCAGCATCACTCATTAGTCATGTAAGGTCTTTGACCATGTATCATCTACATTGATTTGTATAGAGAGAATATTTTTTATATATTGTTATTATTTATACAGAATACAAAAATGAAAAATTTACCTGTATCTTTTTCTAGAACCTCTCCCAATGGACGTGACTGTACACCTTTGCAGTTACCGTAGCCAAGCCATAAGTCATAGATTAAAAGCATAAAGGGTATGATGAAACACACGAAGAAAATGTATACCTTAAAAGAGCTGCTGAATACCGGTTGATAACATAGAAAGATCACACTCACCTTGTACTTGACTCTTACCATCTTGCATCACAGCGTGAGATGATTCTCAGTGGGAGAAAAAAAAATCACTTAAGACAACGTTCAGCAAGATGTGTCGAGGCTCGAGGGTGGTGTTTATACTGTGCTGTCATCCGGAGCTTGGGTACGACCGGCCCTGTTTGCTCTGATACGACGCCATCCTCCCTCCTTAGGGATGGAGGAACCCGAGTACCCTTAGCCACGAATTTTTACGTAAGGTAGGCAAGGGGGGGTTAAGGCAGGCAGGAGGACCTTGGGACTGGATCTGAGTCAGTGGGGCGGACACAATGGGTAGCGGGTATCATCTTCCCTAGGTGCGTCGCGGGCCGATCCACCAGTGAAGGTCACCAAGTAGTACCCAGGTAGTACCCATGCATGCCTCCTGCCGCCCACCACACACACACACACACACACACACACACGCCCCACGCCTTCGGGCATTCTACCCATAGTGTCCTCTACCGCTGCTGCTTGCTGTTGCCGATAGTAGCTAAGGGGGGCTGCAGGGAGCTCTTGTAACATTGAGAGGACGACTGACTGAACCCCTCCCTTGTGTCCTGGATACAGGCGGAGGGGGACGGACATAGGTGTGATACAGGCGATCTGGAGGAAGGGGAGAGGCGAGCTGTTTGTCAAGGTTGCCGATGTGGTTTTGGGTCGTATTAGAATTTCCGCTGTGCATGTAGGGCTCCTGGGGCACCTGGTCCAGCAGCGAGGGAGGTACTTGATTTAGGTGCTCTCAGGGGACCTGGTCCAGCAGTGAGGGAGGTACTTATTACAGGTGTTCTTGAGGGACCTGGTCGAACAGTAGGTCAGGTCCACCAGTCAAAAAGGTACTTATTGCAGGTGTTCTTAGGGGACCTGGTCGAACAGTAGGTCAGGTCCACCAGTGAAGAAGGTACTTATTACAGGTGTTCTTGAGAGACCTGGTCGAACAGTAAGTCAGGTCCACCAGTCAAGAAGGTACTTATTGCAGGTGTTCTTGGGGGACTTGGTCGAACAGTAGGTCAGGTCCACAGTCAAGAAGGTACTTATTACAGGTGTTTTTTTGGGGGAAGTGTTTCAGCAGCGAGTCAGGCCCCTGTTACAGGTGTTGCTGGGACAAAAAGAAAAATCGGCATGCGTATGATGCCATAGATACTTAAAGCAGCTGGCCGATCTCACCCACAGACAAACAGCCATAAATAAGTAACAGAGAAAGTGATGTAAGAACTATAGACCCGCGGATGTAACAGACACGTTAGGTAGAAAAGCAGACAGAATTAGTTTCTCTAAAACTACCGGTTTAGTTTTAGAGAAAATATAGTATGAGGTGTGTTTGCATATATATATATATATATATATGGAACTACTCCATGTTGTCTAAGGCAGCATGAGAGACGAAGACTTTGCTCCTGTTTTCTCCTCCACTCAGAGACGTAGACAGAGAGTCACTCGTATATGTCATAGCCTGTGGTGCGTTGGGGACGACGCGCGCTCTTGCCACATCTCACGTGGATGGTGCCACAGTCTATGGTGTGTCTGTGCCACACTTCAGGGGGTAGCTCCTTGAGGCCCTGACTGCTGTATATCCTTTTTCGAAGGTTTGCGTATATGTTGCCTGGCCCCATGACTCCTAGTATAGGATTCATCTCCCGTTGGTCACAGGAAGGGACAGAGGAGAGTGATGTGATGTGGGAGTCGTAGTAAAAGAAATAGCTTGTTCGTGTGTGTGTGTGTGTGTGTGTGTGTGTTGTTGTTGTAATTTGTCGGGCGGTAGAGCCTGTGACATAACGTCTCTCTCTCTCTCTCTCTCTCTCTCTCTCTCTCTCTCTCTCATACTGTCGTAAATTACTTTAACCTGATAATATTCATTATACGTTCACAAAGATATACAGAAAATGAATCGAGAAGTGATATTTCATTGTATTTCTCTCCTTTCAGATAGATGGTGGCAGAAAGAACGGATACAAGTACTAAAAGGGTAAGTTCCAAGGGGACGCTATGTTCATTAAAAGTTCCCGGTGCCGTTAAGTACAGTAAGTTCCTGATGGCGCCAAGTACAGTACCATCCTGGTGCCGCTAAGTACGGTAAGTTCCTGGCGCCGCTAAGTACGATAAGTTCCTTGTGCCGCAAAAATACGGTAAGTTCCTACCGCAGCTAAGTACTGCAATGTCCTGCTGCCGATGGATGCTTTAAGAGTTTTCAATTTTGTTTCTTCTTTTATTGTTACTGAAAGGCCAACACCCGAACACATTGTTCTGCTCTTCCTAATGATAATGTCGCAGAGGCGTGAGCACAGTAAGTCGCTGTTGTCAGGTGTAGGGGCGATGGTGGTGGTTGGTGGCGACAGTGAGGTTGGCTTGGGAGGTGAGTGTTTACATGCCATCACCTGCGCTGGATGTGTGCCTCCTGCACACACACAAACACACAGGAGGAGGAAGACTGGCCTGCTTAACAAGAGAGAGCGCTTATTATCTCAGGAAATACGGGGTGACGCACCCATTCAGACAGTATGTGTTAATGGAAAGAGTAACTGTAGGAAAGAAGTGTATGGTGGTACTGTTAGAAAGGTACTAGGATGAAGAGAACTGAGTTACAAGGAAAAACAATGACGTTATTTCAGCAGTGAACAGTTCTTCAAAAGATGTGAGGCCAGGGCAACCAGAGGACGTAACCTTAAATTAAGCGAGAAACTTTTTTGGAAAAAATATACGAGAAAGTACTTTCGTAGTATAAGAGTATTGAATGAATGGAATAAACTGAATGATGAAATTATGAATGTGGACTGCCCACGGAAGTTTGAAAAGTTGTATGATAGTACAGAAAGCTCAAGAGATGGGTCCTCATGAGTGTAAGACAATCCCCCTGTACAGTAGAAATACATAAATACACACAGACGTAGACGCACACACACACACACACACACACACACACACACACACACACATACGCGCGCGTGGTTCCAACGACATTTGCTCTATGACCCCAAAAGCTATGTCTCTACCCTACTGCATCTCCAAGCTTCCGCATTCTTCACCGGGGTGTGTTCATGGAGACCTACCTAAATGGGGCTTTTCCCCTCATCTCTCTCTCTCTCTCTCTCTCTCTCTCTCTCTCTCTCTCTCTCTCTGTAAAGTCCTCTAGTACACGGTACTCAGTCTGGCTTAGTCTGAGACAGAGGCTTTAAAGACAGTATTAAACGGAACAAGGACTTAAAGCCTGACGACAGAGGTCGTCAGCATTTGTGGCCTGGCCCTTCGTGACAGAAGGCAGTGGGGGCACCTGTGGACAGAGGCAGTGGGGGCATCTGTCGCTGGTGGGTCTTCCTAACGAGTGGTATTCTGCAGCCCGCATATTGGGAAAGGTCATGGGGGAGAGAGGTGGGGAGGGTCGTGGGATAGTGTATTGTCCTCCGTGCAAGGTTATACAGTAGAGGGCAACGGAGACAGACTGACAGAGAGAGACGTCGTCTTCACGACCTCGTCACATCTTCTGCCACGCGATGGTTCCATCGCTGTTGATGGGGACATTTTTTTTGTTATTTCTTCACGTCGACGACCCATTTCGATCTAAGAGTCCCTCCTCATAGGCTGTGGGTGAGAGACGTGATCCCTCGAGTGGGACGTGACGACCCCTTGAGGACGATGGTACGACCCCTTGGGCATGGTGGTGGCCTGGCCTTTGGCAGGATCATAAGGAGAACGTGGTCGAAGGGCCCCCATTTGACCATGCGTTTGTGGTGGGTGTTTGGTGGTCCCGCCATGGCTTTGTGATATTTTTTTTGATAGGATGGTGAGAGGAAAGGAAGAAGTTATGGGACAGGGGAAGGGATAGTTTGAAATGGAAGAGAAGACTGAAATGCGTACAGGTGTCATATGGCGTAAGTCTTTGATGCATGTGGGGGATTACCTGGAAGTGTGTTTTTCGTGACTTATTTATATACCTCCTCCTCCTCCTCCCTCCCTCCCTCACTGGCAGACTTAAGGTGTGTATGTGTTCATATTTCACTTTCAGCACTTTATTCCTTGATAGAAGAATCGGGATCCTAGTGCAGAGAGGAATCGGGATCCTAGTGGAAATGTTTGCATCGATGGATGACTGGAGGAGCCTCCCTGAGTGCTCTGAGGCTTCGAGGGAACGAACCAAGGGTGTTCCGTGTCTGTACTTTTGTCCGGATCTCGGACTTGTCTGTAGTTTGTATCATCGTCGTCTTCAAGTCCCTGTCGTACTCTATGGGCTGCTTCTGTTACGTTTGAACCGACTGGCTTACTCATCTTTAGTCGTTAGTGGCGTTCTGCCTTCGTCTCAGTGCAGGAGCATCTTTCGTTTGTGACGAATCGTAGAGCCTTGTTTTGTATCTGTGTGGTGTGGGGGGGAGAACTCCCTCTCCCTCCTCCTCCCCCCTCCCTCCCCCCGTCTAGGCCCCACAGTAAACCCCCTCCTCCTCTCTCTCTCTCCCCCCCCCCCCTCCTGGCCCTTATCACGGAGGCTAGGTAGATGCGTACCCTCGTCGGCCTGCCTCAACACCGGGTTAGGTAACGTCGTTACCCTATGGCATTCTAAGTACTGGGACGTAAGTAAGTTAAGATGATAGGCCGAACGAAGCCATAGCTAGCAAACCCCCGGCTCCACACATACCATCCCTCCCTAGTACACCACCCCCCACTCCTCCTACCCCATGCCTCTCTCTCTCTCTCTCTCTCTCTCTCTCTCTCTCCTATCTCTATTTCACTCTCACTCTGCGCCCCGGGCGTTTGTTTACGATGCTCCCCGTGCTCGCCCTGGGAGCGATAGCGTAAAAAAGAATGATTACAGAGGTCACAAAGGACTCTTTGTCAGACCCCAGTAGCTAGATAACTGTGACATAAATCGTTACAAAGTTTGTTCGTTACGTAAACGGGCAGTGTGGAGTAAATTTGACGTACTTTGAATGCAAGAATTTGATACAGTTTCAGAATTTCAGGTATAGTGTTTATCAACAGTAAGTTGTTGCACCATTTTCTTATATTTTTTTATGATATTGAAGGCTCGAGTCACGGTCAAAAGTCCACATCAAGGCCGGGCCTTAACTGAAATATAGAGAGAACTATGAAATGGAAAAAGAAAAGGGAAAGTATCTACGAAATTTTTAAAAAGTGAAAACCCTGTTTTTTGAAATGTGCCAGGTCGTAGTTATTGAGAAAGACATGGGAAGGTAGAGGGTTCCAAAGCTTCGACGTGTAAGGAAAGAAGCAGTTATCAAAACGGCCCACCCTTGAGTTGCTGATGGCCACTCAGTTTGGACCTGACCCTCAAAATGTCCTATGTTTTCACAGTCTGAGACACAGTGTTCTAGCGTGTGACCATGTCTCTGGCCACAAACATTACAATTCACATGACTTAACATCTCCAGGTAGGCCAAAGCGCCAATGGTACTTTTGCCTGGCCTTTGCAGAACAGTGACAATATCTGATCTGGTTACTCTCTTCATACACGTGTTTTATCTGACACAGTTTAATGTGACGAAAAGTCGATCTAATGAGGGACTGTTTGCACAAGCCTAGGTACTTCAAAGAGATCCGTTAGTTCCTTTGTAATTTACAGTCTTAACATTTCTGATTGACAGCCCAATGTTGTTTTCAACTGTATCTTTATTAAGTGAAAGTTTGGCCAAAGCAACAGCTTTATCGTGCTTCCTGAGGCGTATATGAAGTGGGAATCATAGCAATTTGATTTGAAAGCATTGGCTGATGATACTTTCATATCCGTGCCTGGCTTTAGAGACAAGCACGACACATTTTGATCTCGTGGTGTGTAGATAAAGAATCGGAGATAATTAACCTGTCTGTGGTTGCGATTTCTACAAGCTCCGAACGATGAGGATAACGGACAATTCAGTTTGTAGGGTAGATGCCCAGTCGTTTACTCCTAACATTTTTCTGTGATTTATTACCACTGGGCTGGATCACAATGGCAACGCTTCCACAGCCCTACCGGTGGCAAGAGTTGAGAGAGAGAGAGCCGTCGGTATAGATGCACTGGCTCATATGAGTTATTCTTCAGTCTTGCGTTTCTGTATCTGTTTGAGAGCTCTGGTGCGGCCAAGTGTTGGCGATGAAGGTTGTGAACGATTAGTTTCTTGGATATGGTAATCTCAGAGGGAGCTGCTATCTGTGAGAGAGGCGGTGAATGCTATTTTTGCTGCCTGATTTTGTTCAAATGATTTCCTCCGGACATTATCATGAGACTGGCTCTTATCTGGATCCATCTTGCGCCGTGACATATATGGTGTAACATTTCTGTAGAGACAACAACATTACGTAAATAGCCACGCAGAGGTTTCAGTCCTGTTATAAGATTCAAGTATTTTGTCCTTAACGCTGCTCTCACTCCATCCTTCTACCCCTCCTTCTTTTTATTCACTCAAAAGAGACCCCGTCATTTGTCTCCCACGAGAGCCTTAAGTCGTGGGCGTCACCTTCTGAAGAGAACCACCGCGGTCCTCCTCTCCTCCGGGGCCCCTTCCCCGCCCGCCCCTTCTGCAGGAGTTGGTCAGAACTCGTCATGGTGATGAGATCGTAATGTAATCCCGGTCGTGGACACTGATCCGCCGCCGAGGGGACGTGTCTGTGTGTGTCGGAACGAGGTTGTGACGCCTGTCTAGGGTGGAAACAGAGAATCCGATACGCTGAGGGGGACGACGGTGCTAACGCCGAAAGGAACGTCTGGGATGACGCTTCCCGAAGTGGTAGGTACAGCTTAAGCAACAAAGTCTGCCGAGATGGAAGGGAAAGAAGTATAGACTCCGTCACACTAGAGTTAAAAGGGAGACTGGATAAGATTTTATCTATTGTGAGTGATTTCTTACGATGCAGAAATACCGTGTGTATTGAGAAGAGAAAAAGGAAGAAGAAATATCATGATTCTCTGGATTAACACATTCGTTCATCTGATGTAAGAGGTAAACAGTGACGTAAGGCGGATATGTAAATGACATTTACATCCTTGTGTATGACTTGACTGCACGACACTTGATCAGGACGTTACGACCCTTGGGTATGAATGGCCTGGCCTTTGGCGTGAGCCTCATGGGTCAGGTCGAAAGACCAGGACATCGTATCTAAGAGTCGTACCATCGCCGTGCTCAAGGGCCACGCCGTCATCGTACTCGAGGGGTCGCACCGTAGTGCTGGAGGGTAGAACCGTCGTGCTCGGGGGTAGAACCGCTGTGCTGAAGCGGCTGTCCGTCGTGCTCAGTGGTCTTTCTTACCCGCGCGTTCGAGAGGTCAGACGCAAATAAAGGCAGCCAGGCGCCACGTCACGAACGCGCGGGGCGTCCCCAGTGACTCCCGCGCATGGGCAACAGACCCAGGATTGTGCGAGGCGGTGTGAGGAGCCGTGCGTGCTGGCGGTGGGCGGGGGAGGCTGGGCCAAGACAGGGGAGATGACAGAGGGAGGAAGGAGGTGATCGGTCCACATACGATACGTCTTGATGATGAGAATATTAAGAAGAACGTAAGCGAGAAAGGGACCTGGACTTTGACTCGTCCTTGCTTCCAGGAACAGAAGAAGAACTATAAGAACCTGTAAGATGAACATGAGAGAAAGAGAGAGGAGGGAGAGAGAGAGAGAGAGAGAGAGAGAGAGAGAGAGACTTCTAACCAATATATATTTTCTGCCTTTTTTTTTTACAGTTTTCAGCATCTTGATTAATGTTCTTTTACAGTCTTGAACAACTTGCTCATGTTGTGGTACAGTCTTGAACACCCTTGTTCTCGTCCTGGTGCAATCGTGAACCCATTGGTTCATGTTTTGGTTCAGTTGCGAAAACCTTGGTTCATGATTGAGCACAGTCGTTAACACTCTTGTTCATGATCTAATAGACCCGTGAACATCTTGGTTCTCGATGTGGTACAGTGGTGAACACCTGTACCCTGGGACGCGCCAACTGCTGAACATTTCCAAGTGGCATTTTTTTGCCCATTCATCTCGTTATGTATTGTGCATAGGTCACTCTGTCATAAAACTAGTCTCTGTGTCCTGCGCTTCCTACTGTGCTTTCCCAGTGTGGATCAAGTAATATAATCTCTCCCGAGTTTCTAGTCGTCAAAGTATCATTATTAACACATCTTAGTGTATTTAACTTTCCGGTCTTACGATTGGTTAAATTTGTTTTTGTGCCTCGAGTGTTACCGTAATATGTTTCTGTTGTTCAGTGCTAAGAAATTACGAGGTCGTAAAATTCACACAGTACAGAAAAGAAAGATAGATAGATAGATAGAGATAGACAGATAGATAGATAGAGATAGACAGATAGATAGATAGAGAGAGAGAGAGAGAGAGAGAGAGAGAGAGAGAGAGAGGTAGTATTACCGTGTTGCTAGGCAGTACTGGCCCGTGTGAGGCTGGGTGTCGCGTCTTACAGCTGCTATGTCGTCTGCCACAGGTCAAGGGCTTGGTCTGCCTTATCTTCGCCCAATAGAACAATGGTGTGTTGGGTCACCATACGGCCTGATAACTTATCATCTCCACCCGAACCGAAATTCTTATAGCTCGCCTCCGTCCAGGACGTGCGGTCTGCTACAGCCTCCCCTGGGCTGAACTTTTGCTCCCTGAGGTGCAGTTAAGGAAATGGGGACAGGGCTGGGAGGGCCTCTTTTTATTTGCAACAGTGTGGGCATGAGAGGCCTGGACCACATGATGCTACCTCCGCCTAGGGGACCAGAAACTCCGGGGTTTGGGTCAGGGGGGGAGGTGGGGGAGGGGGGAGAGGATGGAATGGTGTTTAGATTACTACGTCGCCCAACCACCATAGTGTCTTCCTCCTCCCCTCCAGAATGTGGCAGAACTGAATCATAAAAAAAGAGAGAGAGAAAAAAAAAAAGATTATCAACAGTCATGGAACGAAAAGAAAGTCAGTCAGTCACTCAGTCACTCAGTCAGTCAGCCACGCACGAACCCCAGGTCGTTTGAACTTGAACTTGAAGAAGTAGACGCGCGGGAGAGCGTGTGGTATCGTATGCAGGCGAGGGGGAGCGCGAGCGACTGGGGTTGCTTGTTGGTTTTACCCAGAGCACACCAGCCGGGGGTCTTGGAATCTCGTCAGAAATCATTTACGTCCGACCAGTCGTTCTCAACTGGGGACGACTGAGTACGACGGCCTGGAGGCGTGTCGTGCCCTCCCTGACACACATCCTTATTAAACGACCTCCGGCAGGCACTGGGGACCTCATGCCTGACTGGTTCTGCATGATGGTACGCCATGGAAAAGCGTCATCAGCATATGAAAAGACACTTGACTAATAT
>JAUUDW010475012.1:0-12437 GCA_032361385.1 Panulirus guttatus | reverse complement strand
TATTTGTCTCGTTATACCTAGATAAACCGTCTTTAAGGTAGTTTCACTGCAGCTGATGTACTCTATATGCACATGAAGGGTGACGGGAGGGCCCACGGGGGCTCCAAGGAACCAGAGGGCCCTCAGTCGGACAAGAGCCGGAAATGACGTGGCACTGGTGGGTGTAACACGGAGTCAGAGGAATATAAGGTGTATGATATACAAAACATGAAGCAAGTACGCTTATGTAGCATATAGTCCGTGGGGGAGGTTGTACAAAGACCCTGTACACAACACCTGGAAACTATAACACCTGGATAGTGTATAATACTTAGATAACATACAAAACCTGGACAATGTACAGTACTAGGACAACACGCAACACCAGGACAGTACACAACATAGGGAAAGTATACTACACTTGAACAGTACACAACATAGGGAATACACAACAACTGGAGAGTGCACAACACAGGGGCAAAATACAACCCCTGGATGGTAAAAAGTGCTTGAAAAATATAAATGATTTGGCGAACAACCTGTGCATGAACAAATACAACAAGCAAGTACAGAATCCACCACCTGGTTACTATACACTGAATGGACAATATCACATACACACATCATGATACTGTGTACAAGTGCAGAACAATAATCCAACCTAACTTAAGGATAGTAAACTTGATTCCAGGACGGAAACATCTCACAAAACTAATCTTAAAAGCAGCAAAATTGTACGTAATATTTGGATACTGTGTATACAAGGCCTTAACAAAATATATCAATATACCAATACAGATTAAACAGTGCCTAAGCAATACATAGCAACTAAACGACGAATATCATATAGCATCTAGAAAGTATGTAGTTCAACCTGAACAATTGCGGGCCTTTAACGTAGTAAAATACGTGGACAGCATACACAACTTATCACATAACGCCTAAGCAACATACATGAGCCAGACTGATGCAAGGTTTACGGTATCAACAACATGGCAACACGTGGGTGGGGTTTGGACCATATGCACCCCTAGAGGCAAGCGACACCTGCACCCACTATACACCTGTCCTTTATGTTACGTATGAACAACAGACCCAGAATTTTCGGATATTGTCATTTACGAAGAATGATATAAACTTCGGGGTGACGACTTACAGTTCCTCCTGATGTGGCCAAGATCTGCTGGAGTGGTGGAGGAGCGTCTCTGACGAGTGGAGGTGGTGAAATACGCCGGGTGAGATGGACCGTCGCTGGCCAAGGGTAAATAAAGAACGGGGACGAAAGTGAGCGGCCTGGGGTAGAAAGCTGGACGCGACCCGCTGATCGCAAATCTACTTTTTCCTCCTTAACAGGGACATCTACAGGATGGACACTCATAACATGCGCCAGTTATGAATCGTTGGTTTAGCAGCTTACCGGAGGCACTGCTACAGGCATCATGACGTCCTCCTGCGGCACATATTCAATGTTTAGCTAACATTATATAATAAGTAGCGAGACGTGGAATCTACGTCCTTTGGAATATTGCCACTATATAGGTCACTGTTATTCAAAAAGCGCATTTAAGACATGTTGACGGTGCACAATGAATAATATTATTCTAACCTTCTCGGTCTCACATCAGAGCTGGTCTCTCCTCGCACTTATCATGGCTTGTGCCAGTTCCGACACCATGATGACCTTGTTGCCGAGATATGTCGCGTACCACGACTCATGCCAGTGATGACCTCCGCTGTTTCCACCACCTCTCTGTGTCATCCCTTGATGGTGCCTTAGGCCCTGATGGTGCCTGAACCGCTGATGTTGCACGAGTCCCAGATGGCGCGTAAACCCCTGATCCTGTCTGAACCCCTAATGGTAGCTGAACACTTGATGGCGTCTGAGCTCTGATGATGTTCGAACCCCTAATGGTGCCTGAGCCCGATGGTGACTGAAACCCTAATGGTGCCTGAACACCTGATGGTGACTGAACCCCTGTTGGTGTCTGCAACACTGATGATACCAGGAACCACAAAGATACCTGAACCCCGATGGGGTCAGTACCCGTGATGGCGTATCAATATATATTCGTTTTTGGACTACAATTGACATTTCCTCGTAGGAGTTGGAGAAAAAAGATGTTCAGCTAAGGACTGGACGAGGCTCATCAAATATACTTAAAATTCATGTGGTCAAGCACAGGCAATAAATTATGGACATCCGTCTAGAAGTCTAAATGCTCATATTGAAGCCATCTTCAAACTTGGGACGAGGTCATGTTGTTAGTAGATTCACTAAATTCTGTCAGAATCTAGACTACTTTCTTTCTATGTATCACCTCTATACAAAGATAACATGTTCAGGCCATGCGGTTGGCCACCAGGATCCTCATAGTTAAGCACTGCATGGTTCATGCTGTCTGCTTCTTGTGCTCTAGTTCAGCACACTAACAGCACATCGCCACCAGTATATCACACATACCCAATTCATTCTATTCCATGCATGCCTCTCACCATTCTGAATGTTCAGGCCCCGATACCCTAAAGCCTCCAATTCCACCCATCTGTCTCCTTGACATCCCCCTCCCCTTTCCTCTCTCCACATTTAAGACACAGATCTCTTAGTCAGTCTTCCCTCATATTCATAATATGTTTCTCCCACAAGTGCTTTTTTTTACGTGTCCAGGTTTTCCTCCTACAGGGGGTGTCATGCGTCCCCAGGGATGTCTCCCCAGAGGTG
Source organism: Panulirus guttatus (assembly GCA_032361385.1). Classification (NCBI taxonomy): domain Eukaryota; kingdom Metazoa; phylum Arthropoda; class Malacostraca; order Decapoda; family Palinuridae; genus Panulirus; species Panulirus guttatus. The sequence continues at coordinate 9,739 of JAUUDW010475012.1, read as the reverse complement.
TGTCCACAGGGGGTGCGTCCCCAGGGGTGCGTCCTGCAGGTGTATGTAATTCAAGTATGCGCCTTCCCTTCCACGTCGAAGCTTTGGAACAATCTACCTTCTCATGTCTATCCCAATAACTATGACCTGGCTCATTTCAAAAGACAGGTCTTTCACTTTCTCGAAAATTCGTAAATACTTTCCCTGTCTTAAGATGGCCTGGGAAATAAGTCTAATGGTTCTTCGGTTATGCAAAATCGATCAACTATTGTCATGATTTTATCCCTGGACACCTGCTGCTGTGGATGACATAGCACATTATGGTAAGCACGTAGACAGGAGTAAGTACTCAGAGGGTTTATTTTCTACTCTGGGTGATGTGATAAGAGAGATAACTGCCTGAGATATGTAATGAGAACACTGGCACACCAGCGTACGGCCAGGTATCATTCTCATTCGGTTTTCTGAGACACGGGCGCTTGGCGGTGATAGACATGGCTCTCCGAGTGTAGTGTGATATCGGCACTGGAAGTGTGAGGAACCCCTGATCCCTTCTGAAACTCCAACGGAAATAGTTGCTTTTGAAAGATGAATTTAAAGTTTTACTGAGAAGAGACTGGGTGAGTGGCTAGCGCGGAGCAACTATCAACTTGGGATTATATGAGGGCAGGGCCAGCGTGTCTTCCCTCGCCAGCAGCGTTCCTCCGTCCTCCTTCGCTCTCCTTGAAGTACAAGAAAGATATGTTTCTCATAACGACAGTAGACTCACTGGGAGTCCGAGATTAGTTTGTCCTCCAGCGGTGGTGAATCATACATTGCTTCCCAGGGACTACTGAGCCGCATAGTGAGTGTATCCTGCGGCCAGCAGAGAAGGGTGTCTCCCGGCCGGTCGCTATCGCTCACTTAGGAACGTGTGTTGGTGAGATCTATCTCTCCTCCTCGCTGTATATGTCCTAAGTATCTTCCTCATCTCTGTCTCTCTCTTTTCTTATAGTGACTGACATAGCACGGCCAAATATACCCCAATCAAGGCCGTCGTAGATCTCTAACATGATACAGTGTTATCATATGTATAGCCCAAGGCTACTAAGCTACTTCCAGTGGCGGGGGAACGTAAGCTCCTTTGGTGTGAGTATTTTGACGAGACTATACTCCCAATGTATAGCCTCGCAAAGTGAATTTTCATTCACTTCATTTATTCATGTTTTTCACTTCCTCCAAATTCGTAAATACTTCTAGTCTCTTCTTCCCTTTCATTAACCTTTTTTTAATCCAGTTAAAGTCCAGCGTTGATGTGTGCTCTTGTCCGTGACTGGAGCCACCAAAATTATCGGGCAGGTAGATTACGGTAATTACACACACACACACACACACACACACACGCGGGCTAGGTAGGGTTGGAGGACCGGCTAGGTAGGTTCCACCTAAGTTTTTCAAAACTGGATAAAATTTCTTTGTCTCCTTCCACCATGATAAAGAATCCTCCTTTTGTGTTCGTTACTTCTCCGTGTGGTACTGTTGTATCGTTTGTGGTGAACATTCTGTTCACTGTAGTTCAGTTTCTTCAACACTCCTGGAAGTCCGGCGGACATTCATGGAATCGCTGATGGATCTGCTAATTTTGCCTGTCGGTCCTGGTCTGGTGGGACGTTTCGCTTCTAAAGGTAAGCTGGAGGCTGGTCGTAACTGTCTGGTTTGATCCCTTTCGGTAATTTCGTAATAAAAACGACTGACCAACTACTGTTTCTACACGATCTGTGACACGAGAATAAGAGTGGAAGTTCCTCATACATCTTGGATCGACGTAGGATTGCAAACTGCGGTAAATATCACCATCTTATAAGTTTTCAAATCTCCGTGACAGCTCAGCAGCACAGATTTTTTTTATGGTTCTTAATACGTTGGTCTGCCTGCAAGCCATCATTATCTGGTTTGAAGATACCTTTCACAGAAACATTTAGAAGTGTCGCCTCTGATGCTGAGAACAGTAGAGCTGCTAATACTTTTCGTTAAATCTTCAAACGGCTGCAGTGCAGCAACACAGTTCCTCCGGATCTCCCATTTTCATTTATCTATTTATGATGTTTTAGAATGTGTAAGATACAGGCATCATGGCTCTTTCAGGTCCATCATTCTCTTCATCATGCGTAATGAGCTATTCCATCTTGTAGCTACATCGTGGATGACATGAAGCTTGAGCTGATCTAAGCGTTCCTTTTTTTTTGTTTTGGCTAAAATGAGTTGTGATCCTTCAACATTTAGAAGTAATGTAACAAGATGCTTTTTCATGAATATAAACTACTTCTAATAGCGTGTTGTAATTTGTGAACACTACAATTAGTGTTGCTGACACCTGTAAAGAAAATGTTTTCATGTTTGTTCCAGCATCAGGCACGAAAGTGAACACATTATTGCAGATATTCCTTTTCTCTGGCACGGCATTAAAGTTTCCAGAGATGTATACCCGTGTGTGATGATCCTCTATAGTTTCTGTACTCACCACCCAGGTGGTTCTTTCAAACTCCCTGCCTCCGCCTAGCAAGTTAAGATGAGCAACGACACCACAGCATATGTGTCTGACGTCTGGTGAAAGATAACTTATGATTTTTTATCAATTTAAGAATGCTCATTATTTCTCTGAAACAGAATGATATATACTATTGCATATGAGACGTATGAAATTAACGCTGCTATGTTTTATGATACGGTGTAATTTTCAGTCATGGGGCGCATGAAGCCTAGAACTTCATTGTAAGTGAATGGTAAATCACCTAGAATAAACCTCTCAGAATTAAAGTAATTCATTGCTTTCGATTTTGAATGACGTGTAGCCCCAATTTTTACTCTTTCATGGCAGTGTTCAAGTGCTGGTTGCTTGCAGAATAGATATCTTTTGCAGTGAAGCTGTGATCTTTTTTTTTTCTTTCCTTTTGACTCAATTTTTCAGCCTCTTCATCAAGCATTTTCTCATACTGTTCCTTATGAATGGATTGCAGATGATTCTTTGAAACAGAGGCGCTTCCTGCATCTCAAGAACATTCCTTCTTGCAAACACAACACTGAGCAACATCATTTGATAAACAAGTAAAGTAGTTCCACATAATTCCAGTTTGATAACTCAATGATTATCGCTGTACAGCAACATCTCACTTGTCACCGCTAAAGCATACATTATACGTTTCCAGAATCGCTGGTGCTAAATTGACACCTGCGGCTACAATGGCAGTGTTCTAAATCAAATTTCATTTGAAACTTGTTTTTGTATAAGCAGCATCGATGGATTATTTTACAATTTATCATAAAGCAACACTAACTTGATTCTGATATAATGACATGTTTCATGCAGGCAGCTACTGTGCATAATTTATCCCTTGCAGTGTTATACAAGACAAAACCAAGTTAAATCCGCACTGCAAAAAAGTTAGATTACTGAGATTATAATTCAGGACTAACTACCTCGTAATACATGTACAATACTGCTATTACTTTTCATGTATATTACTCACCTCCAGGTTCAAGCTGTGTGTTTATTACCTAGGTAAACGGGAAGTCATTTTACAGCGAATAGGATCCTTATTGTGTTTATAAAAAAGAAGACATTGGTATAGCCTAACTCAACCTAATCTAGTCTAATGCACTCTAATCAATACCTAACTTAGCCGAAATCATTAGTGTATAACCTGAAGGTCCCCCCGCCCTCCTCCCTCTTCCCAGTGTTTTTCAAGGCCAGGTTTTATTATTGTGGGTTTGTTGCTAGCCTGTTCGCCTCTTTATGCTCTGGCCGTCAGACAGAATTGTCGGAATTAATGCGTGGCCGTCAGAGGGAGCTGTGCTAGACTAGCACCACACAGACCTTAGTAAGTGTTCATATCACCGTGAAAATAGTTGCTACGACAACTGCTGAGCTATACACAGTTAACCAACTGCACAGAACAATGACCACATTATTATCACTGGTGTTGGTCAGCACAACTTTATCACGTTTTCTCCAATATATCAATGAAAATGATACTGATGAAAACGTTTTTCAAATCTCTGTAGACTGTCAGTAACTTGAATTCATCGGAAAAAAAAAACAAAGAAGCCCAAACAGATCCTTCTCTGTACCTGTCACTGGGCAGGAGAGAGAGACAGGCAGCCAGCCATCAGAAGCACCGGATGTAACCAGAGGCACGGGGGAGGTGTCGTGTGACATGAGGGTACATGAGTAGTTCTCTCATGTGGCCTTGTTGTCCTGGTCTTTTGTTATCTCAGCCCAAAAGATAAAATGCTGCATTACCTAGCTTTTTTTCCGCCAGTTTTCTCTGTTCTAAAAATTTTGATTTGTTGAGGATCCCATTATAAGTGTTGGTAAACATACTTAACGAGGCCCTTGTCGTGGTAGAGGTTCCAGTCGGTCAGTAAGATGAAACATGAGCAACTTCATGTAAAGGAACGGTCGACAATATACATTACATTATTTCTCTATGTTAAATAATACCATAAAAGTTTGGATATTTACTTCTTCCTCTTGGGTCTGGGCTTCGATTATTTCTTAAATCATCATTATCATTATCGTTATCATTATTATTATTAAAACTGGCTGAATGTGTTGCCCAGAGGATACATTACTTTGTTAATATTTATTGAACAAACGCTCCACCAGTTCTTCAACATGCATTGACATTATCTATTTTACCCGACAAACATTCCCTAAACAGCTACTTAACTAATTTTCAACATCTTCAGCGTTGCATCACAACCACCGCACTCCTACAACACATCCCGGGAACCCTCCGACACGCCTCACAGGTACAGGTGACAGGAACTGGACTCTGGATCCAAGTTACAGAAATAAAGTGGCATCAGAAGAGTCCATAGACTGATTCAGGATTTTCTCCCACTACCCCCAGCAGTGGAGAGAAACGTGGGTGAGGGGAGACGACGGTGGAACGGTAAAAGAGAGCGGAGGGAGCAGCAGCAGCAGTAGAGGAAGAGAAGGTGGTGTGGTGCACGATGCTGGGTTTGGTGGAGACGAAGGCAGTGGTGCTGTCGCTGATGACGGTGCTCACCCTGGCCGCCTCCTTCCTGCCACTCCTCGTGCGGAGGCTGGTCCTTCGCCATCTGCACACCAACAGGACACAGGTAACCTCTTCCGCCCTTATGACCCCTGTAATCCTTTTGCGCTACCGCTCACAGGATGAGTATGGGGTGCACAATGAATTTGCCGGGGTTTTCCCGGCACAAATCAAATCAATCTCCAGCCCTCTGCGTCAGGCGCGCGTTCTGTTGTCCACATTCGTCTCCCTGTGTACGCAGCAGTAGCATTTGTGAATGATGAATCGCGGATATCAATGAAAACCAATCATTTCTAGTCGGGAAGACTTGCCTCCTTCCCTTTATGAAAGGAAAGAAATTTTCATAATCACATTACGTCCAACTGTTCATAACTTTCTCGGTGTCTCAAAAACTAACCACTGGTGAGAGGGGAAATTTTATGGTGATTTAGTGTCATATTTTGTCTCCTCAAATTTAATGTAATTATTCTATTTTACAAATCTTATTGAAATTTGTCAAGGTTTTTGATTACTGATGCATGGATAAAAAGTGAAAAACAAAATGGCCCTTGCAAATAATAGCTCTGTTATGATAATGATAATGTCATTATTGAGGACCGGAATTCTGAGTCAACTCTCCACAGGCAGTATGGCACATCTGTACCCAGTATCCACACTGGGCCCGTTACGCTAAGGCAGAGACACCTGACTTCCATGTGTTACTCTAGTAATCTTCGTGGTAGCTTAGTAATAATAAAAAAATTCAAGTGTTCCCTGAAGTCTGCCACATGTTATGTCTATAAACCTTCCTTCTCAGGAATACAGAGCGAGTTGGATCATTCTCTTTGGAAGCGAAGGACTGTTGTTTGTAAATATAAGACACACTTAAAGACTGTTTTCAAAACAAAAACAAAATAAACAAGAGGTATGCAAAATACCTGGAAAAAAAAATTGACGCTAAAGATCCGGCAAAACGGAGCCCTTTATCACCATCATCAAGTTAACCAAGAGGTCCGGCAGGAGGACCCCCACACCCATCCGCATACCGCAGGGGGGACTTTACGTTATAGTGGAAGGCGATTGGAATCCCAGTCCTGAGATCTGTCATCGTTCCTGATTACGCAGAACGTTATAAAACCTGATTACTGGAGGACGTCCAGGACCGTGATATCAGTACATGTAGTGACGTACGTACGTATGCGTATTACAAATGTTTATTATATACGCCTAGGTCAGGTTCCCGCGGGGGGAGGGGGGAGACTCTTGCTGAGGATGTAGTGTCTGTCCTTCAGGCCCTGTGTCGTATGTAGGGCCTGGATCTTTAATGATCTCTGAACAGCGTTTATCACGTCTCATAATTCTTCCCTTTTCAATATTTTACATGAGGTAATGAGAGGTAATTATTGAAACTGGTTGTGTATCTTGTGTCTTAACTTTGCGTGTTTCTGTGTAATGTTAAACAGATACCTGTTAACAGGGTATGTTGCCGCAACTGACCTAAACGGATCTTTTGACAGATGTTTCTGAGCGGATGTTTGTGCTTCGGTGGCGGAGTGTTGCTTGCCACTGTCTTCCTTCACCTCTTGCCCGAAACTCGCTACTACATGGAGCAGGCCATGGACTCAGGCTTCATCCCGCAGATACCCTACCCGCTGGCTGAGCTCATAGTCTGTGTTGGCTTCTTCTTCATCTACATCATCGAGGAAGTCGTCCACTCCTGCATCCATCAAAACCGCCACATGAAGCAAAAGACAAGTGAATCCTTAAAGATGAATGTGAATGTACAGACACCGTGCAAACCGAACGTAACGCACGGAAATACTGATGCAGATGTTGATGATGAGTGTCTGGAGAAGTTCTTGCAGGAGGAGAGGGAGGGCAGCAGCCAGCCAGAGGTTGTGATCGCCACCCCGGCACTGGATGAAGGTCTGTCCGTGATGCGAGCCGTGGTGGTCGTGGTGGCACTTTCTCTACACAGCATCATGGAAGGCTTGGCGCTTGGTTTGGTCCACAAGCCGAAGGACGTGTGGCTGCTCTTTGGCGCTCTCTCTGCCCACAAGCTGATCATTGCCTTCTGTATGGCAATGGAATTATTAGAGGTTGGAGTCACTCTGACGCCGTTCATGGTGTCCATGATAATATTTTCTCTGGCGTCTCCCATCGGCGGCCTTGCCGGGACGCTGGTCACCTCCATGATAGCGGAAACCACTGCCTCCGGAGTCATCGTACCCACCTTCCTGCAGGGGTTCTCTGCCGGTACGATCCTATACGTCACTTTCTGCGAGGTGCTGGAGAGAGAACGAGCCAGGCCGCGGGGAGGCCAAGTCAGGATGTGGACTTTCCTAACAGGATTTGTCTTCATGGCGGGACTACAGGTGTTGGACACGTACGTCCCCGTGAGTCCAGAGCACAGCGCGACCCCCCATGTAAACCTGACGGGCGAGAATATTTCTTTACTTTCTTACACTGATGCCTTGGACGACGTCACTCCTTCCATGTTTTACACTGATGTTTGGGAGGACACTGATTTAGGCTCTTACACTGAGGCGTGGGAAGAAACAGATTTAGCATCTTACACTGAGGTCTGGGAGGTCACTGATTCAGCCTTTTTCAGTGATATCTGGAACGACACCACCGCGTCACTCCTTTACAATGAGGTGTGAGAACGTGAGTAAGCAGTATCACATGGCAACACCCTCACAAAATGTTCCTCAGCTCAGTGGAATGAGACACTGATGTCACCATCTCCTAGAAGTTTTGCCACAGTGAACCAGAAGGCACGGGCAAAACACACCCTAATAGTGGCCATTTCGGGTGAAAGAATAAAGGTAGCAGATAAAGGACGAGGAAATTAGTGAGAGTTCCTGAACTGTTTGATATATTCATTGTTTGTTATTGTCTCTTACTTTGTTACTTTTACTGTCAATAAAGGTGAAATATTATCTCTTCATTCTGTGTTTCTACATTAAAGAGCCTGTTGTCATATGTCATTATATTGAGACTTCTTTTCTGACCTTCATGTTACACGCGAGTGTTTGTCTGTATGGCTGGTCTCCGAGGGAGTTGCTGACTTTCCTGCTCACACCAGCAGGAGAACCTCACGCCAGACTGGTCTGGACGTAACGTGCTGGGGACCATGGTTAGCCTGATGAATTGCTCATCTCTGATTGGTTGATCGCGACGACGTGGCGTTTGAAACACGACAGTATGATCCTTATAAATATGATCAGTCGTGCGGTTGGAGCGGTCCTGTTCGGCTCTCATTTCCGGCTTGATGACGCCTTCTTGAAGATCTGTCACGTCAGTCGCCACGAACATATGTATCTAAAGCCCAGCATTCCTCATTTATCAAATGATCATTTGTCTCAGTAACTTGGCCACATTACAGCCAAAGCTCATGAAATATGGCGGTCACGGGTATGCTCACAAACCTCAGACGGAAGCCAATGATTTTTCTTGAGGTTAAAGTCTACCGGATTATCTCTTGATATGCCAGTAATGGCTTACATTCCATCCAGCTATCAACAGTTTCAACTATGGGGAAAGTTATCACGTGATCCTACTAAGAAAGTGATAAACAAACAACCTTTGAATGGCGTAGTTATCTAATCAGAGAGGCATCAGGACCTGCCGGCGGGCTGATACGACGCACAGTACGATGGGTCACCACTTGCCAGTCCGTCACATCACGTTATCTTCAGTATCATAGTTAGTGATAAGAATGATGTCGTTACTACTAGTCTCCATCCTTCTTGGTCGGAATGTTCATTACAATGTGACAGTCAAATGATACACGGCATCAGCCACTCAGGGAAGTGGGGCTCCGTGTGACGCGTGTCTGGCGCGCCAGCGTCAGCGGTGAGGGAAGACACACAGAAGAGCGTCACACGGGAGCGGCGAACGCCTTACATAACCTGCGTTATCTCGCATGTTGTTACTTATGGCAAGTAATCTCCAGTGGGTGTATGTTGTGTGCTCAGAAGACTCACCTGGATTCATGCAAGACTAAATAAGATATGTTACACATTGTGGATTGTACATGAAAGAAAGAATGCAATGATTGAAAGAATACGGGAAGGAAGGAAGTTCTTATGAAGTTTTAACAGAGGAAGCGAGAAGGTTAGAGAGTAGACTGCTCGGGATAGAGAGTAGAAAGTCTGGGATAGGGAGTTGAGTGCCCGAGCTAGAGAGCAGAGTGTCTGGGGTGGAAAGTAAAGGGCCTGGGATAGGTAGAAGAGTAGCTGGGGTTATTTGTGTGGTGGGCTGGTTGTGTGGGTCCCTTCCTGGTGTAGATAAGGAAAGGAACACAGTGGGGGATGTTCAGGATCAGGGTTAGGTCACATAAGGTGCATAACATGAGAGGAGTTTTTCTTGAAGACTGCCGGTGCTGAGGCGGACTGACTTACCTGCCGGCTATGAAGGTGATATATCATCAAGGATGGAAATGGCTACAGGAAAGTAGGAGCAACTTGTTGGGACAAAGCAATGATGATATAAATATACATCTCCCTTCTTCAGGTGTTTTGCTCTGTTTGACAAGTACAGAGACGCAGGAAGTTGAAAAGGAAGATTGATCATGTATATTTCAGTGATGCTGATGTGGTCGGTGACATCTAACATATCGGGGAAGACTGGAACAAGAGAGTGATTCCCAGAATATTCCAGTGAGGCCAGGATATGGACGATCCAGTTTGCAAAAGAAAAGAAAGAAGAATCACATTAGG
>JAUUDW010475011.1:1322-20046 GCA_032361385.1 Panulirus guttatus | reverse complement strand
AGAGTTATGGTAATTTCGAAATCTCTGAACTTTAACTGTATTTTTGTGCATTTGTTTGTTATGGTTATGTTCTCATGGGGAGCTTCAAATGCCACCATTTACTCATTTGCATAGTATGTAGCTTATGGGCTTTTCTGAAAGTTCAGCTATTGTAAGGCAATCAATTGACAAAATACAAGTAATTTATAAGTGTATTATGTTGTGATTTAGTTCACTGAATTTTCAAAGTATCAAAATTCTTGTTGTAGTCATTATCTTTAAGCAAAGCACAAGATGTGTATTGTTTCACTTAACATCTTCATAAGTGAAATAAAAGATAAAGTTCATTAGATAAGATACTTCATATGTAGCTGAAAAGCTGTTATGTAAGGAGTATATATTTTGTGTGAATATTTAGTACATTATAGCTGTTTGCAAATATGCTCATGGGTGACTTGGGCAGGTCAGGTGGGGGGATGAAGCTAAGGGAGATGATAACTTCAAGTATAGGATGGAGATAACATAATGGAAATGGAAAATTCACAAACAATACTTAAATTCAGTTCATAGCATACATTGAATGCCAAAATTAATGTTATTCTGTATTTTGTCCCTCTATTAAAATACGTTGCTTGTTGTGGTTTGGAATTGTGTTTTTTTGCTGTATTTTGCTATATATCATGCAGTGGAGTGAACAGAAGGAGTCTTTTAAGGTCAGTAAAGGGTTTACCTGTCTTTGCTAAAGAGGCAACAAAGATAAAAGGAGGCATTTTATCTTTTAAGGCCATATATTTGGATAAAATGAAAAAAGGTTCAAGTGTTTCAGGCTTTCCTCATTGATTTGAGTAGTGTGTTGTCCTACAAGAAAAAAGAAAGTAAGTATGGAAATCTTTGCTTGCGGTTTGAGCCAAGGAAGTAAACAAACTTTTAAAAACCCTTTAGTACAGGAAGCTGAAGAGACCCTGTGCATTTGGATGTAAGTCATGAATAATAAAAATCCTTCATGTGGGTAGGCCTCAGACTGTTGAAAAGCCATAGTGACTGTGCTTTGCCAGGTATAATGAGAGCTTGAGAACAAAATGTTCACAGTTGCATGGCTACAGACATGTTTGAACCATCATTTCCTGATATCATCAGGTGAGGCTGCACACTTAGCTCATTTATTACATGCAGTTTATCTTGCCAAATTGTAAGAAATTATTGAGGATGGTCATGCTTAAGGGACTATACCCACACACTAATATCCTCCAGCCTGTTTCCTTATCTGGCCCTTGATCAGAATATCAAAATGTTTTAAGACACACATCCCACACATACTCTGAGCTAATTTGTCCCATATGGTTATTAAGAAAGTCAGTCACAGTATTGTATGTCACATTGGTTAAAGAAACCTAACCCTAGAACTCTCTCAGTCTGTATAACATATACTTCCCTGCCCCAGGTTCCCCTGCCTTAAGCTTCAACACTGATCAGGAAGCCAGCCATGTCCACTGGGCAGGACCATAGGTCAAGAAATATGGTGATGTTCTTTGTATGTTGTTTGAGGTTAGTTTAGGATAGTTTGGGGGTAAGTGTTCAGTGTCTTCAGTATGGAATTTGCAGCTTGGACATGAGGGATATCAAAAATGCTTCACCTCTACCAAGTTTTCTCTAATCAAATTTACATACCACCTAACCTGTCCCTGCTAAATCTAATAACCCTGCTTTTACACACATTTACTCTCAACTTTCTCCTTTCACACACTCTCCCAAACTGTCACCAGCTTCTGCAGTTTCTTGCTTGAATCTGCCATCAGTGCTGAGTCATCAGCAGACAATAGCTGAATCACTTCCCAGGCACCCCCTTCTACCCGTACAGACTTCAACTTCACCCTTCTCTTCTAGACCCTTGTATTTAACCCCCCCCACACACACACACACAGCAGCCAATCCATAAACAAATTTAAACAGCCATGGTACCATCACACACCACTGCTGCAGACCTGCCTTCACCTGGAAGCACTCTCCCTCCTCCCCACTTACTTGCACACACACCACTGATAAAATCTCTCACTAAAGCTATATGCACCATATATTAATAAGACCTTCCACAAGGGATCTCTATCAAACGTAGCATATGCTTTCTCCGGATCTGTAAATGCTTCATGCAAATCCTTCTGTTTCTCTTTCTTGCATACATTCTTTAAAGCAAACACCTGGTCCACACATACTTTACCACTCCTGAAACCACATTCTTCCTTCTTAATCTGAATGGTTTGTACATGCCTTGACACACTCAGTTACCACTCCCCTTTACAACTTACCGGGTACATTCAATAAACTTATACTTTCGTAGTTCAACCAATCACTTTTGTCTCCCTTGCCTTATACAGTGGCACTATACATGCACTCTGCCAATCAGTAGGCTTTTCACCATGATCCACCCACATTTAAAATCCTGACTAACCAGTAAACAACACAGTCACCCCCTTTCTTATGAAATTTAAATATGTTGCCATCCACCCCAACCTTCTTGCCTCATTTTATCATATGCAAGGCTTTCAACCACCTCTTCTTTCTTCACCAAACCACTTTTTTCATATTCATCTTTAATAACGTATAGAATTATAGTCCCAACACTTTTGGTAAACATATCTCCCATACATGTCTTTCATGTTTTCCTGTTTCAGAATTCTTGTACATAGTGATTTTGCCAAGAGATAATGACATCTGATTGAGAATCACTTCTTTGACTATGGTTGGTAAATATTATGTCTCTCCATTCTTTTTTCCTGTTGCTGCATTTAGTCCATAAATGTGTCCTGTATTTTTAAATTCCCTATGATGTTTCATCCATATTTCACCTTTGTCATTCTAATGTATGTTACAATACAGCAGTCAAATATATTCCTTTACCATGCTGCAGAATCCCTTATAAAAAGATGTTGCTTATGGTAAACATTCTACCATAAACCATGATAATAGCGTAATGGAAGCAGGGAAAACATGGTTTGTAATGAAAAACACATTAGTATACTAGTGCATCTAGATAGATAGTGGCACACTCCTAACAACACCCATAGCAGCTGAATGACTTCTCTCAGACAAGTTATACATCTGTCATCTGGAAAGGATACTAAGGGTTCCTTTGCTTGTCTTAAACTTACTCATGCAGGTAAGTGTGCAGAAAGCTTTTACTGTATTTATGGCCTTTATATTGATGTTTGTGGTGTGGGGAGTGAATGTCAAGTGAGTGTTTTATGTGATAACTATTAGTTTTGTTGAGTGGGAGTGGTCTCTTGGGGGATGAGAGGGGGATGGTGGATTTCTGTGAGCCAGGGTTTTCATATGATTATTGAGACCACAGTATCCACAACAATAAATAATGTGATCCTTTTCAAGATCAAGGTATTTTGTCTGTACTCTTTGCTTTAACTTATTTTTTTTGTACTATACTCTAGAATTTAGTTTACCTCTTTCACCATTGATTGTTGTAAGAATTGTTATGATTTCCATTATAAATGAGTTTGAATTGATATAAAATGGATACTTAGAGACGAGACAGATTTGTAAAGTACATGGTTGATTAATGTATAGAACAATGATAGATTAAGGTACTGAAGTATAAGTTGCTCTGAAGAATGCAAAATGATGGGAAATAATGGAGATTGTGCACAGAGGGTATGATATACCTGGCATAAATGAGAATGAGGAACAGCTTACTGAGTTGTTTGCTGAAAAGGTACTCAATAAGTATACATGAGTTAGGGGGTTTGTGGGTCATTTGGCACTATTGGATTATGTATTAACTTACAAGCATGGAAAGAAGAGGTTAATTGATGGGAATATTTGAAAAAGGGGGCAGATGGGAAGTATGATCATTTCTGAGTGAAGGAAAGTGTTAAAGTTTATACTGGAGTAGTTTTAGGAAAATAGGAAATGACATGGGTGGGAGATAAGTGTTGAAAATAAGAGAGCTTTAAAAAGAGACGTGTATGAAGATACCAAGAGAGACTGAGGGAAGGGTGGTATAAAGTGAGAATAATTTAAAAAAGGGTAGTGGGTTAGGAGTGAAAGATATGAAGGGAGCAGTGATTTTATGTGTAAGGGCAATGTTTAGAAGGTGGGAAGGGCTGTAAGTGGTGGGATGATGAAATTGCAGTTGTATAAGGAGAAAGGTATATGGACATTATCAGTTAGGAATTAACTGAGAGGTGGAAAAGAGAAATCAGGTCAAGAGGAAGCTACAGGAACTGAAAAAGAGGACAAATGAGAGATGGGTTGAGAGAACATTGGCAAAGTTCATGGCAAAAAAAATGGAGGGGATTAGTGTCTCTTCACTAGAATGCTTCAAAAGATCCAGAAGTAAACCTCGACACAACCACCAACAGCAGAAATTACAAATGGAACATTGTAGTAAAGGTCATCCGCGTTAAAGTCAGGTATGTCTGTTCATGCAGAATTTCCCACTCTGGGTGAAGTATTACTGGCAAGAAACAACAGAATGATAATACTGTAGTCTAGTTTGTATAAGAAGAAGGAAACTGTAGATATGAATCTATCAAGTGATTTGGAGAGGAAATAGATGTCCTTAACCAAAGCACCCAGGACATATTTCTAGGGGAAAGTAGGCTTCCAGCCGGTGTGGATATGTGGAAAAAATATCAAATGTTTTGCGAAAGAAAAGGATACATATTAATATAATTCAATGAACGGCACATACTGTGTGTCTCAAGAAATGATACAGTTAATAATGCTAAAAGATTCCTTGAACGGATTGATAAGGTTAAACGTTGGGAGTAAACATGAAATTGTTAAATAATGCCATTTGAAATTTGTAATATTTTGATATAGCCACCTTGCTCTACTATGGATGGAATTTCTTTTGTGTTGAGAATGAAATTTATTGAAATTGTATTTGAAATAATGCGTTTGCTCGGCGGTGCGTTTCATACCGGGAACCCTGGCCGCCACCAATGATGTAATCGTCAGTCGTCGAAGGTTGATACATCGGCTGGAAAGGACGTCCACACGCCGCATAAATGTTGTCATATATCGGCAGATCAGGCCATTTAGCTGCCACTCTCAAGGGCTCAGCACAAGCAGTAGCCAGTGGACTGAAGAATGTCGTCCCAGGTGTGGTAGAAGGAACACAAGAAATTGTGGATGTGTCCCCAGTAATCCTGACCCCAACCACTATGGCCAAGCGCTGCCCCACCGGCAAAATCACAGCTAAAGCTGGTATCGCAGGTATACCTCGTACACCTCATTACCTCCATAACATTTCAAAAACCTTGAATTAGATGTGGCTAAGTAAATATCATCCATTAGAGGACTAGTATTGGATGATTTGTAAAATCAGCTGATCGGCACTCGGCCATATTGGTGAGGGAGATGATGAAATTGCGTTACAATGACAGTTTCCAGAATCTTCAAACATCCTCGGTTTTACAGCAGTTATATTATGTAGGGAGATTGTAGTACTTATGTGGGTAATGGCTGTGTATTTTGGATGGAGTCGGACCTCGGAGAGAGTAACTTGCATAGGGGTTTTACCGGGGTGGGAAAAAAATTTACTTTCACTGCGGTTAAAGTACCTTATCTCCAGCCTTAATTGGATTATTAGGTAGATATCAACCATATTTTTATTGAGTTATATTTGACGCATGGTATCATAGTTAAGGGTAATGTACTTAATCTATTACATAATGTAAGGTGGGTGACTAGCAAGGGCAGCAATGTCCTGAAGTGCGTAATAAGGCTAATAGGACTTTAAGGTTCATTAATGGGACTGTTAGCAATAAGACTCTAAAGAGTATTATTGCAGCTTGATCTTACGGTGGTGAGACCACATTTGGATTATGCAGTGCAGTTTAGGGCTATGTACTATGCAGTTGATATTAATAGTTGAGACAGAGTATGAAGGCGAATGACAAATGTTTCCAGGAATTAGAAACCTAACGTGAATAAAGGTTGAAAAGGCTGAATTTACACTCTCTTAAGAGGAGGAGGGCTAATATGATTGAGGTTTTTAAAGGGGTTAAGGGCATTAATAAAGGTAACATGAATAAAGTTCTTAGAATGTCACCACTGCGTGCAAGAAATGATATGTAAATTAGATAAAAATAGATACAGGTCAGATGTGGGTAGATATTGGTTCAGGAATTGGGTAGTAGATATAAGTAATAAGTTGCTAAATGCAGTAGTGGAAGCTAGGTCTTTAGGTAAGCTTTAAACGAAGGTTGGATGTGTGTATGGGTTCAGGTGGTTGTAGGGTGGACAGACTCAGGACCTGCCTAGCATGGGGCAATAGGCCTCTTGCAGTGACCCCACTTCTTATGTTCTTATCTATTGTATTGTATTGCTCGTTAAAACACCCAACTTGCATTTGCTGAGCATAGTGGGTGAGAGCCCAATAGAGTCTGTAAAACATGAAGAATATTGAGTCAAGAAAGAGCTCCCAACTATTGTTGTAATCATGACAAAATTAGGTTTAATGATTTAGGGAATTATAGGCTTGTTAGCTAGTTGTTGACGAGGGTATTAACGTGGTAGGTTGGATAAGAATCAGAAAATCGGAAAGTTTCAGGTGGAGATTGGATGCTTACGTGGGTGAAGATGAATTAAAGTAACGTAGTACTGCCTTACAGGGGCTAATGTACCTAAAGTGAATTTTTTTCCATTGTTTTTGTAAACTTCCTTACCCTCTGTATTTCATGTCTGCAAATTCAGTTTATTTGTATAAGCCATATTTTTCAAATGAAAGTAAATTGTTTTTTAATCCTATTTTGAAAGTATTGGTATCAAATATGTAAATATGCATTTTCTATATACTACACAAGTGACTTGAAGTTGAAGAAAAGCATGTTAGTAGACCAGTAACATATATATGAAGTAATGTATAAAGGTGTTGATGATGTATGATGACTTTAAAAGATCCGTTGGTTATAGATAATTGATAGGGAAGAAAGCATTGAAGATTAGGGAAAAATCAACATAAGCTTTTTTGTAAACTTGACAGAACATCTCCAAGTACCCGAAATGTACCTTTTTGATTTTATATAAACCATTGGAGGTGAAAGTCTAGTTTTGCTCAACACTGTTATTAACTTTGGATAATGGGCATTTGTGTTTAAGAATTTTATTATAATGACGGTTATATGATATAGTAATTCTAAATATTTTCAAACATTATGCTTATAAAATCTAGGGATTTTTTTACCTTGTTTTGCTGGTTTTTGATATTATGTTTTGCATCAGCATATTTTGTTACTGCAATCTTTGATGATTTTATGATGATGATATTCTGGAACTTTTTCACAGTGAGTTCACAAGTACGATATGCACACACTGACATCCAGGTACCAGACTTTAGTGCATATCGACGTGAAGATGTTATGGATTCTCGTTCCAAGTCTGGAGAATCTGCAAACTCTAGGAGATCATTTACATATATGCTTGTTGGAGGTAAGTACAAAGTACTTTGTAATTTTCTTTATTTTGTTACATTTTCACATTCAAAAGAGTTCGGTGCATGCTGGGGAGAAAGGAATCCCTTACAGGGTTTACAGTAGCATTTTTTGGCCAACAGGGATCAGTTAGTGTACCTTGTTTAGTGAACTATACATTCAGCAGTTATCTCTTTACTTGATTTATCATGCATGATCTTTGTCCTTTATGTAAAGATTTTAGTAAAGAATATTCTCAATGGTATTTTTTTTCTACTTGATTTATCATGCATGATCTTTGTCCTCTATGTAAAGATTTTAGTAAAGAATATTCTCAATGGTATTTTTTTTCTTGGTAAGGTGGCACTGTAGCTGGGATATACAGTGCAAAGACAATAGTTACGCAGTTTGTTTCATCTCTGTCTGCTAGTGCTGATGTGTTGGCCTTGGCAAAAATTGAGGTCAATTTGAACGATGTTCCTGAAGGCAAATCTGTCACCTTCAAATGGAGAGGCAAGCCTCTGTTTGTTAGACACAGGTGAGTTTTTACAATTAATGAATGATTTCATGTTTTTTTACTTGCATCATTAATTATGGGGTATCATTTGATGTAAATGCAAGATGTCTTTATTTTTAGTTGTTATTAATGGGAGTCGTTACAAGATGTATAACCAAAGTGTGACATGAGCAAGGATATATATTTCTGAAATACAGCTTACTGGTATTTTACAAATGAATGTGATAGATGTGAGTAAGATTTCAGTGCTCTGATAGTAGGCAGAGTGAGGCTGAAGATGAAAAATTTGTTGTAAAAAGAATATCTACTTATATTTTGCTGTCTTTGATGAAACCTTCCCATGATGGTAGTGTTTATCCATAGTGCTCACCGCATGTCTTGCTTGATGAATATGACTTAATCTCAGCTGTTGCATAGATGTCTATTCAGGGTTCATGCAGGACTGATTTCCAGTACATGTCAAGTTTTTTGATAAATATATCTGTAGTTGTTCCTTGTACTTCTTTTATTTCTGTTGGCAGTTGATAAAGCTGAGGGTTGTGTGAAGGCTAATTAAAATTTCCATTTTGATTAAGTTGAGTGGGAATAAGTATAGGGGAGTTGCAGAAAGTAGTCCAAAAGACAGAGTAAAGAAGCATATAAATGACATTTGAATACATAGAGTGATATTTGTTGTGATGGATGTTTCAGGGAGGTTTTCATGAGTCATTCCTTGATGTACATTTTTTTTAAATGTTTATTCCTGAGTAATTTTTCAGCAAGGGATTCGAGTTTGGGAAGAATATATGTAGTGCACTTTATTGGGTTTTTATATTTGAATTTTAAAAAGAAGTAGAATTGTAACCAACTTTGTATTATTTCGCTAAGTTTTATGGTAGTGTAAATACACTCTGGTCCCAGAAACTCACACCCCACTCGTCAAACAGAATTCACATAACCTGCCACCTTATTTTCACCATACAGTGCTGTATCATTACAAAGTAAATTCAGTCTTACTGTTTTTTTGTTGTAGATTCATGCATGGTAGATGTAAAATTGCAGATGATTATGGATGAGTTGGAAATGAAATGTTTGAGGAAAGAATTTTGTATGAGGAGGGTTGATGAAATAAGAAATAGGGTAAGAGAGAGGTGTGGAAGTAAGAAGATTATTTATGAGCGATCTTATGAGGGTGTGCAGAAATTATTTAAAAACATGGAGAGGATAATTAAGAGGATACCCATGTTAGAAGTGTAGGGCAAAGGGAGCAAGGTGGAGGAAACTGAGGAGGAGGTGAAAGGATGGAGTGACAGAGGCATTAAGTTCTCAAGGCATGAACATGGATGGGGGTGTGAGGCATTCATGGGACAGAGCAAATTAGAGCAGTGTGGTGTACAGTGGGCGATTTTCTGTTGGTGAGCGAAGCTTAGGGCATATCAAGCAGTCAGGGCAAAACTCAGAAAGGTCTGTGGGGCCTTTCTGTGGTTGGGGGATTGGCTTCTGTGTATTATAAACATTCTCTCCCCATTTTCTTCAATTTATTTGTCTTTCAAGTACCATCTCACTCCACCATTTACTGTGATAAACCAAGGTGACCTATGTCATACCCCACATGGGTTAAATAAAGACTTTCCCCTACCATTGGCAGTGTCTGCTGTAAGGATAGTAAGTAGCAGCTTGATGTGCTAAATTTTCAAAAAGGAAAAGCATAGCTGATGCTTGTGTGGATTAAAATCTGACTGTCAAATAGAATAAACAGAAACTGAAAACAAAGATGATATGGTTGGTATTTTGGTGGTAGGCATGAGGAGCAAGTTTTGGGGAATTTAAGTTCAATTTTGTTGACATGAAGTGGCTTTTCTTGGGAAAGTGTGCCTGAAGAAAATTTGGGATGTGATTATATTGTAGGACATTTTAAAGTGTTAATGTTAGCTGTTTTGAATTCAAGGACTGATGAAGATATTGAAAAGGAGGGCAGCGTAGATTTGTCCACCCTGCGAGACCCAGAGCCTGACAGTGTTCGCTGCACAGAGCCTAAGTGGCTGGTTGTTCTAGGTGTATGTACCCATCTTGGATGTGTACCTATTGCTGATGCAGGTAAGTTTGTAATTAACGTTTACATGATTCCCCCCCATATGTGCTATCCATATTCCTCCAGAGCAAGGTAGTGTCAAGAACAGATGACGGAGCCTTAAAAGGAAAAAATCCTCTTTAGGCAATTTCCTCAGTTCTTGCTTTTGGAAAGTAATACCCTCTTGACCCAGTGGTCCTTTCTATCTGTATGAGGCTCCAGTTGTGATGATGTATGTGCAATAAGTGCAGGGCATTTGAGTAATAAGTGCTGTCTTTTTTATGGTAATTGCATGGGAGTATGAGAGGTCTTAAGATATCTTGAAACAGTGTTTGTGGTGATGAATGATGTCCAGGGTTTGATTCGTGCTTGTCTGGAGAGTGGTTTCTGATGGGTATACAGGTAGTCGTCGACTTACAACTGCGGTCGGTTCCGACAGACCAGTTGTAAGTTGATCTGGTTGTAAGTCGACCTATGTTATAATTACCGTAGGTATATTATACTGTACAGTTTTATATTATAATCATCTTTATGTCATATTTTATGAACATTTTCTTTTCTCATTATTGTTATAACCATTGCATCACCACTGTTTTAGTAGTTATCATCTTTCAAAACATTCTACACAGTTTTGTTTTTTATTATTATGTTCATATGGAAGTGGTCGTGAATGTGGTCAGTCGTAAGTCGCATAGGTCGTAAGTCTACGACTACCTGTATATCAGGAGGGTTGGAGTTTAAGAATGAGTTGGAAAGTCGGTTGTTCAGTGTTTACTTGTCTGTGTATGTATTTTGTCATCAATACATTTTTGGGGCATGAAGAATGGGGGACATATGAGCAGAGGTATTTTCAGTGAGGGTTGTTACTGGGCTTCTCCTGGTCGAAGTTGCAATATGAGCAAGTCCTCTTTAATGGGGCTGTATCATCGGCAGTGTAGTATTGATGAAAGGCGTCTCACTCCAAAAGAGTCCCTGTTTTCCTACTACTGGAAATAGCCTGCAGAAAGAGGTCCTGGGATAATAATGATAATATTCACTGAGGTTGTATCTTCATTTGTGGATGGATAGGGGTAAAATACGTTCTCATCAAGGACCTTCTTTCCCCAAAGTGCTTTATTATTTCTCTCCTGCAAGGAGTTGGTCTTGAAGCTGTAGGAAACCCTTGAAAATGGGACCTTGGGTTATATGATTAAAGATTGATAACAATCAATAGTAAAATTCATGATGACATAACTTCTGAGATATTTTGTTATTTCCAATTAAAATTGTGTATCAAGTGATTTATTTTCCGTCTCTCTCTTTCGAGGTGATTATGGTGGATACTACTGTCCATGCCACGGGTCCCATTATGATACAGCTGGTCGCATACGCAGAGGTCCTGCACCACTCAACTTGGAAATTCCTCCATACGTCTTTACTGATGATGGACTACTTATTGTTGGCTAAATTAAGATGTTTTCTGTGAATTGACATATATTTCAAAATGATTTTTAAAAAAGAAAAATTCTTGATCCTTTACATTATTTATTGAATCTTGTACATTGAGGAAATGTTTTGCTAGCTTCAAAAGTTTCTCAATTTTGTGGGAGAATTTGTTATAATTCATAAATTTTCTCTAGAGCATATGTGAGAATGACTGCATTATATATCATATACTAGTTTATGATTACCTTGCTTTATTTGCATACATGCTCTTGCTTTTGAAATTTAAATTGTGTAGAAATCTTAATAGTCAAAATGTTATAAGATGGACAAGAAAACCGAGCTAAAACTTGAGTGAATTCCACCGTAGCCACTTATGTAAATACTGTATAAACGAGTTGGCATCTTTCTCCCTTGTGTTCTTGGTCAACACATTGGAATTATGTAAAATAAATGTTTTATTCTATTGCTCTTTTTTGTACCATTTCTGTAAAGTTTGTGCATGTAAAATGTTGGTGGTTAGATAGGCAAGTTGTTACTTGCATTAATTAAAAAATTGTAAAGCTTATTATTTATGCAGTTAATTTTCTGAACTGACCCCTTGTTACAACTATTGGCTTCTGTTTTCATTACATCTAATGGTTTGTGAGGAGTCTGTCTTCAAAATTACTTTCTTTGACTAACATTGTTACTTATGTTGAGCCAACAAACAGTAGTCTTCTTTCCCTTCTGTACAATTTATGTCAGGTAGAGCAATGTTTAATGCTTGCTTAGGAGGGCAGTATCTCAAGTTATGTCATTATAGTGTGTAGATCTTCGCCAGTTGTGCATGTTAAGGGTGGAAACATTCTCTTCCTTCCCCAGCAGACAAAAAAAAAATGACAACACAAAGTAATATGACAAGCGCAGAACTGCAATCCATCTATTAAACTTCATTGTGCAAGACATGCACCATTATAAATCCACCCTCTTATGTTCAAGTTTTGCTTTCGTTTATGCTTAAGACACTACCCATTTCCAACATTACAAAAGCTAATTTTTGCCACAATCCTCTTCATACTACATATGAAACTCCCATACTGAGGACACAACACTAACATTGCCCTGCTGTTCCCAGTGTGAGGTTTCTAAGAAAGATTGGACGTTAAAATAATACCAAGCATTTTCATGTCAAAGTGGAATTACAGAACTGGCAAAGGAGACAGGTAGAAACTGGGTCATGGAGGCATCAAGCTTATATTTTGTCTACTCCACCGAGATATCCTGTCAAAGTCAGGGTTTATTGTGGAAGCTGTCACAAGATGCAGATTAAGTTAGAAAAGGAGCAGAATTTAAGGATGTGGATGAATGCAGTGTCGAATTGTCAGTATGTTTACAATCAAACTTCATGTCTTTGGCCTTTTTCTCCTGTGCATATAATGTTATAATAGTCTATAAGCCAAATAGATACCAAAGTTTGAGTGATGCTTTAAATGAATTGCAAATGGATTATTTTGAACTTAAGCAGTTTATGGTCATGGATAAACATTTACAATCTTGTGGCTTGTGTAGTCTTCATTGTTTTCAAATATTGCTTTACAGTTTCTGTAAACAATTGCTCTTATACGTTATACATCAAAAGTGAACCTTGCATTGACATTATGGAAAGAGTTACTCACTGCTGTGTAATTACTAGCATTAGGTACAGGGAGGAAGTCCTGCTGCTACTTTCAAGATGGCCAGGTAATGCACAGGTAAGTTTGGCATTAATCTTAACCATTTTTGGGGGTATGGGCAAATATTGTGTAACATATACCACATTGAGAATTTTTCTAGTTTGACATGCAAAACATCCAATGTATGCTAGCTTGTATAATGTTAGGAGATAGTATGCTCAATTTTTTTTTTTCATACATATTTGCCATTTCCCACATTAGCAAGGTAGTGTAAAGAACAGAGGACGGAGCCTTAAAGGGAAAATCCTCACTTGGCTCCCTTCTCAGGGAATACTTCAAGTATTCTTTCACCTATTGGGTGTAAAATAATGTCCTCAGAATTTCTGTAAATATTTTGTGCATTTCTAAGTTGGTGCTTAATCTTTGTATCACCCTTTTCCAATCTAGTAGTCATACAATCAAGTCTTCATGCCATTGCAGCATGAAGAATAAAGGTGGAATTCTTTTTACGTCACTGCATTAACAGCAACCTTTCTTTTAGAAATGTTTTGACCTAAACTTTACCTAATTTACATATCAAACTGCTTTATGGCATGGCAAGTATGTGAATTCTCTGGTGTCAGCAAAACTGGTTTACAAGCCATAGGTTTTGAATACTATGCTTTATTGCATAGTGACTTTACCCAAGTTTATTACGTCTGGAGCATTAAGTGAAAAAACGATTTTAAGAAAATTGGCCGAATTTATTGAGGTTTTCACTTAACATTCTCCTAATCAATACTTTGGTCACCATTTCATATGCCAGTTTCAATGCACAAAAATATATGGCAACCAAATTGGTTTTATTTGAACTACATTGCTATTTTTAAAAATTTCAATTGATTGATTGTAATACAATCATTTTGAAGATTTGGTTGGAGTAAAGAAAGAAACATTTGGCATTCTGCTCTTAAAGCAGATAAGACATACTACAATCAGTAGAAGTATTATAACACATATTAGGCCTATTACAGTTGCATAATACATTGTTGGGCTGTAGCAGAAGTCTTGGAGGGCTTGAGCAACAATAGGAGATGATACTCTGATTTCTGTAAAGATATTCAATATATTGTAAGAAAACTTTTTAAATAAAACATACTATAGTTCAAACGCTTGCAAGCGTGCAATTCAGTCGATTTTAAGTATTACTTATGACTAGAGTATATATATATATTGAGTACTTCTATTTTCACTGCACAGTGTTATAAGCTTTGGCTGATGGACAAATTAGGAGAAAATCATTAAAACAAATAAAGGCCACCAAGTAAAACTAAGAACAAACAAGTTCTGTAAACAAAGATGCAAAAGTTCAAGCATTTTAAAATTTAGGTTCCCATTGAATCTGTTTAATTTGTCAAATTTCAAAACGACTACAGTTTTTGAAGTAACCCCTCCCCTTTATAATGTACAATAAACATTACTAAAAGGTCTGCTTATAAAAGTGTAAAAAAAATTCACATTCTTACCATGTAACAGTCATATTCTCTACCTAATGCCATTATACTAACTTTTTTCACCACCTTCCTCTGGCATGAAGACATCAATGGAACGAAAGAGTTGGACTTGGTCTACTTCATGAGCACCCTCTTCAGCAGCTGCTTCCGCCTGACGACGACGTCGTCTTTTTCTCTCCTCATGAATTCTAGGATGGAATGCATCACTATGGAAATAAACATTAGTAAAGTCAGCAACATCTCATCCATCTATAACAGATAGGTATTTTTGTTTAGTCAAACCATCTTCATGCAAAGTCTATGTAATACATGAATACTAATGGCTTAAGATTTAAATTTCTAAGATATCGAAGTATCGCTTACCTGCAGGGGGCAGGTTCAAGACATTCTTTGTAACACACTTGCACATTACACTGAATGACTATCTTCATTGATGTAGGAAATCTGAAAGCCTAAAATTTTAACATTAGTAACTTTGATTACTGCCTGGTGATACTTGTAAACCATTTAGAGCATGTATGAAAAAATTCCCATTGCCAAGAATAAACTGGATTAAAGACCACTTGCAAACATGATCAAATTCCTCACTACACATTTGCATATTTATCAAGGAAAAATTTTAAAAACATCAAAACCATGCATTTCAGGTTAATCAGTCATCATACCTTGAAGTACGCATAATGAAGGGTGACCAGTTCACCACTGGGCCTGTTATGCTTTTCCTTGTGGAAATGTGAAAAAATTTTGGGCTTCACTGAACAACCATTTTCAATGACAGTAGTTTCACCAATATATGCTCTAGACCTGGGAGTTATCTGACTCTTTTCATTAGATTCCCACTGTATCTGCTTTTTTTCCTCACCACCTGGAATTTTAGAGTTTCCAAATTATAAATGACCTAGGTGTAACTGCAAGTATGCACAACCTAACTATTACAATTAATGTTTGCATATAAAGTATATGAATTTCCCAGCTTTCTAACCATTAAACTTTCCAGGTTTAAAGCCCATCTATAATGTCAGTCTCAATTATGCACATGTTCTAGTTACTCTGTCTTCCAGATCCTCACAGAGTAGGATAAGTTATGGTATAGTGCAATGTACTGTCAGCTTTAAACTAATCAAGGAATTAGCAGCACAATATGTTGTCATGTATTTAAGAGTTATGTGCCTATTCTGGAGACTGCTTAATATGCATCTGAATCTTTCAATAAATGATTTAAGTTTTGTACCCACTGTCCACCAGGCATTGCAGTCGTTATTCCTGTAATTATCACCTGAAGATTTAGGACACCTGTCTTAGTTATCAGCATGAGGGAGCATAAACAGAACTTGAATGTTGATTTTTCTTGCATATTTGTTACTTTTCCTATACGAGAAATGTTCTTACACTTAACACAATTATTATGAAAAGCCAATTTAAAGAGTCACAGAATGAGGGATTAAATATAGTTTTTGAGAGCCTCCTACCAAATGTTCCTATAGATCACTACTACCTAATGTTCTTATCTTCTACCTAATATTCCTAAATCACTGATATTCTATTTTATATTCTAAGAATTAATACTTGTTTAACAGCCATCATTTCTGTACGTACCATCCACAGCATAGCAGGTGAAGATATTAGAATCAAACCAGTAGACATTGTCAGAAAGGGTGAACACCAGAGTCATGATGTCTCCAATATAAACCACCTCATCTGTAAGAGGTGGGGCAGTGGGACCTTCTCCTCGCTGAATCTCCATCCACATTTTGGGGCCTGGGATTAAGCAACTGGTTGATCGGTTTCATAGACGCATCATAGGGAACTAGTTTTATAACATCTAAGGTAACACTATAGCTTTAAGTTATTTCAAACCAAATATCCCTTTCTTTCTACAGTATATTTACCAGTAATGGGACAAAAATACATTTGAATCACTAGTGATGTACAGTATCGAGCCAACAATTTTCTCTTTGGCTCTAAACCTTTCAAAGTCAAACAAATATTCTGTGTATTGGTCAAGCTAGATACTGCCTTTTCAAGAAACAAAGAGAATCCCACATTTGTAACTTCTGTATTATCAACATATAACACCAAGTACCTGAAGACATTCCTTCAGTTTATTTCACCTCGCTCTCAAATAATATAAAATGTAGTTTGTTGTTGATATAGTTTACAGGCACATAATGCAGATTTTTCACCTATCTGCAATGTTTTGTCATCTATATAATCCAGAATCACAACTAACCAAAATTATAAATGTAGAAGCAGTAATACAAGCAGTAATGTCAACCCAGTATGAATTGTTGCTAAGGGGAACAACCCACCTGGGTGGGTGGACCGCTCCACTGTGGCCAATAGGTTCCGAGTTTCCAATTTCCATTCCACGGTCTTATTATAGTCATCTGGACGATCACAGCGCACTATCACACTAGAATCATCCTCACATACGATGTCTGGCTCCCACTGAACCATCAGTCGATGCTATGTGGGAGAAAATTGCAAAGTTAAGTACGAGAAATACATCGTTTCAATCCAATCATGGCACATTTCGTCCCCTGATAATACAGGAAGGTACAAGAAACTGCTTTTCCACTAATTCAGTAACACTACCTGAAATTAAATATCTCATCTACATAGCTTTCAAGGAAGTAAAGCAAACTTAAAAGCAGTTGTAATATAAACGATTTCAAATATATGCCACTGAAGAGACATCAAAGCTGCCCTATGTAATTGACATTAATATACATCAAAAGCCCCCCTTTTTTTAGTCTACATATTAAAGTAATGAAACCCGTAAGTGAACTTTTTTTTCAAAGATTTCGACTGTACATCACCCAAACTTTCCCTTTTCTATAGGCATTACTTTGGCTTTTGCTCCGGAGAGCTGGCTGCTTTTGTGCCCCCACTACTATCTAGACCACGGAATACTCGGCAAGCTGCTGCATCACATGATTATTGTGTTGCCATCGGCAATTCAAGGGTAGGCCGGTTTGATAACTGTTTCTTACCCTACACCTTGAAGCTTTGGAACTCTCCTCCTTCTCGTGTCTTTCCCAATAGCTGTGACTTGACGCTTTTTAAAAACAGGTTTTTCACTCCCTCCAAAATTCTTTAATACTTTCCCTTGTCTCTTATTTTTCCCCTTTCATTGACCTCTCTACATTTCAATTAAGGCCCGGCCTTGATGTGGACTTCTGTCCGTGACTGGAGCCTCCGACGTAAGAAAAGAAAGAAAAAAAAAACAGCCTGGTAAACCAGATATTCGGTAAGGAGGCTTTGCCCATAGACTGACTTGCTGAGGATTGAGTGCAGCGCCTAAAACCAGTGTAAGGTAGAGTTAGTCAGTGAGTTACTAGATCTGGGTCAGAGAACCACGCAGGCGTACTCTGCCCCATGAAACCTAGTCTTCAGTGGAACTTTTCTAGTGTGTCTTGATGTTTTACCACAGTGGAACTTTATTATTGTGTTTTGGTATTTTTCTACAGTGGAAATCTACCATTGTGACTTGATGTTTCGCTACAGTTAAACCTCACTAGTGTATGTCTTAATATTTTACTACAGTGGTAGAGTCGAAGGTCTGGGCTCTTTTCTTTAATCTTGGCCGAGTCTTTGGGATAAGTTTGTCCCTTATCGGAAATAGTTGAGCAACTTTATCAAGACGAAATACCTTCCCTCCATCCCCAGAAAAGGTTCCATATATATATATTTGTGTGTGTGTGTGTGTGTGTGTGTGTGTCACTCCCGTATCTTTCGGGCTCTCTGTATTTCCGAGAGCCTATATACGGCCTGAAGTATTTCAGGAATAGTGTTTTATGCTGTCTTTAACGAGGCCGGAGTGGGAGAAGGGGCAGGCGCCTTACATCGCCTGTAAGTGATGGAACTCCGCCTTCCCTTCCTCCTCACAGCGCGGGCTCCACACTCCCTCACCTCGCGACCCCCATCTCACAGACCGGGCTCTACACCCAAACTCCACCTCACAGAAGTAACTGGTTTCAAAGTGACAAAACGAAGTTATATTGTAAGCTGGGAGGGAGGCAGCGCCCACAGTAATGGCAAGGGTGTGTGTGTGTGTGTGTGTGGCGAGTGGCGGCGCCTCACCACTTGGTTCCTGGTCGACTCTCCGGCTGCAGAAGGTTTACTTCCTCCCGTTCGGTCGACCACAGCTGCCAGGTATGTCACACTGAAAGATTCGGTCT